>JAYMFT010299805.1:0-10258 GCA_038088735.1 Panulirus argus | reverse complement strand
ACACACACACACACACACATATTTATATATATATATATATATATATATATATATATATATATATACTAAACTCGGTATCCATTCTGTCAACCCAATCCTAGAGGGAATAAGCAGCTGGGTTGACTGTAGACCGACCGCCGCAACCAGGATTCGAACCTATGCACTCAGCCCCGGGCGGCTCGTGAATGCGTCATGGTCAACGACGCTACCCGCTACACCACGGAGATCAATTATTGTCATATGTATCCTTCAGTTGACAAAGTATGACAACAAAACATAGCTTCAAAGGGAAGTGTTTGAGGCATCCTCATCTGAAAGTTCATAATGCAATTCTTTTATCTCATTTTGTAACTAATATGTTGACTCAGAGAATTATATAAACATATTCACGACATTCCAAATACTAATGAACAAAAAGAGTTTCAAACTTTTGATACACATATGAACGCCCACAGCAGCAGCAAGTGAAAGAACACGACAAGTTTCTAAAATAACATTGAAACCAAGGTATATGTTGCCCCTTAATAAAGAGATTGTGGGTTTTCACTGGTTCTATTGATTTTTTTGAAATTATTTTCATTTTCCTGCACAACACAACCTCACATTTTCCCTCAACTTCGATGCCTTTTACAGTTACGAGTTATACATTGTCGTCATAAGGAGATAGATGAGTAGAAATTGTTATGCTGCACTATTACATTCGACAACGTGTAAACAATAGAATCGCATGATTTACGTCAACAATCGTAAGTAACTTGGCCGGGCTTAAATTTCGCTTTTACTTAGAATCATAAGGAAACAATAAGCCATATCTAACAACGCTGTCATTCTATTTCATTTATCTCATAATTTCTTACTTAAAGGGGGATGTATACTTATTTCAGGTCAGCCATATAATTAGGTTTTCAAAATAAAAAATTTCACGAACTGAGGGTATTTAATCAGCGTCAAAATGTCGAAAAAAATCTACAGATTTTGTATCATGTGCTGCTAAACATTACGGCATTTCGACTTGCAAGGACGGGAGTCTAGATTTTGCACCGAACTATGATGAATAACGAAGCCCATCCTTCATGATTTCCGAGATACCTTAACTCCTAACCTAACTCATCGTAACTTTGGTCTGGTTACAGGTGGATGAACAAAGTCATAAGAATTTTGATTATTGAATAAAAACACCTGAAACACCAATGGACAGCCGGGGACTGTGGTCAATTGCTCGTCGTCTCGGATCTCAAGTTGCAAGCCACCGCTCTGAACAAGTAGAACAAACACTCGGACAGTTGACCACTCTTGCACGAACGATTGAACAAATAATAATAATAAAAAAAATCCCTCAACCTGTACACACATCATAAAGACAAATGCACGCATGAGCACATACACCAGCAAGGAAAGATTGGATAGACAAGGCGAGGCGGCGACCTATCCCTTCTGGTGGGGGAAAGTATCGAATTCTCAGAGGTATTGGTACCCAGTTAACCAGTCCGACGGTACATCATGAGGAGAGTTGCGAGTCAAAGACTTTGCTGCCTTGCCTAGATGATACCGAAGTCTCCAAAGAGGCCCAAAGAGCGAGAACAAGTTTCACTTCAAAATAATAAAGAAACAGAAGAGTAGGTCCGTGTGGTACATCTCAAAATGAGCATCTTGCTTCGATGGGGTTTGTTTACTGTTAGTCCGGGCTAAGCTAGTCTGCAAGGTTGTGGATTGGTCGGCTCTTGCCTTCAGGTAGCTGGGTCAGTTCACACGGGTAGGGAAAGTCTGTTTCTTAGCATATTAACGCCATCACTATCAGTCATACTACAATCTTCTGCTCTGTCGTCTCCTTGTCAGAATAACCTGTACGTCTTGATATATTTTGGGATGAACGAAGAAAACAAACGTTTTCGCACATCTACGGTAACGCTTTGATGGAACTCTATACTTGATTTCCATCTCAACATTTCTGATACCGTTAGTTTCTCTATTGTGGGAGCCTTCTTTTCTTTATTCATACAGATTTTGTAGGCTTTCCATAGCGCCGAAGCACATTCTGAAATGATACAGTTGATATCGAGGCGCAGTACACATATCATCTACCTTAGCTACATATAATAATGAACCTTAATTTTGAACATTAGTTGACCCCTATTTCGAAACTGTGCTCCAACAAACAAACATTTTGTATTTCGCGAGTTTAAACTTAACAACGATCATATCAAGAGTCCAACACAGTTCTGCCAATAAGTCATTTCTGCCACTTTTCCATTTAACCTTTTGATAACGACGTTACGGCAAATGAATACGGTAACATAACCATTTGATAAGACGCTTAATGGTTAAGTCAAATGCCAGGTCATCACACCCAAGCGTCGTGTCGTTTTGCTCGAGTTGGATCTCTTGCTTAAAAGTTTTATCTTTTATGAAAAACCAGCGATATATTTTCATCAGCTGCTACTGTTTTTTTTTTCTTTTTCTGGGTAGCTTGCGTCTAATAACACTCATCCGTTTCCCTCCCGGTAACTCACTGTAACTTGTTTCATTTGTTACAGACTTGCTTGTGAACAGCGGACGGTGGGACATTCAGGTCCCTCACAAGTCTGACTGTAGCCTGTACTGTTTACACTACAGAATTTTTTTCTTCATCTCTTTTACATACATCAGGGTGCTCTGCACACCCTCCTGCATAGTAATATGTCAGGACCTACAGTCTGACTACTACAACAAAGTGCCTTTCTAAACCTTTCAGGACGAGGGATTTATATAATCGTGCCCCCCTCCCCCTCCGCCTCTCAATATCTGTTCTCTAACATATGATTTCTTGAACAACTTTAAAACACCTTTTTCTTCAGTTTAGTCTGTTCATCCACTAGTCTGTTACTAAGGAGTACCTGAAACATCTTGCTTTCTTTATGTGGATACTTCAGTCACGGACAAAAGCCAACATCGAAGTCATGCCTTAACTTAGAATATTAAAAATCATCTACAAAGAGAGGAAGGAAAAAGAGAAAAGTAAAAAAGTTTAAGAGTTTTGGAAAAAGTGATTAACCTGCCATTGCATGAAGGGAAAGGTCATGATTGTTGGGAAAGACATAAAGGGGAAAGTTCCAAGGCTACGTGGTGTAGGGAAAGAAACAGATATCACAATGCCTCACCCTTGAGTTGCTAATGACCACAGAATAATCACGTGAACGCAGTTGCTTGCCAAGTAAGACGTGGTCTAAGCTATGGCGGGAAACACATGTTGCCAGTTCCAGAGTGAAGAAACCAAAATGATACCTCGAGAAAAGGGGAAAGAGAACCAACACAGCGGCGTAGAGCAAGAGGATGAAGTTTCGAGGTCAGAATGATGATCTGATATGGCCGGACTGTTTTGAACTCGATTCTGTATTAGTAAATATGTAGAACAAAGACTTTCCCAGATGTGAGAGCAGAACACCATACAAGGATAATTCAGTCATTTGTATAATCAGATATACTGTGTAGAAAAGATAAATTTACGGCTGAACAGGGTTCCTGCCTTCTTGGGGGTGGATTTAGCCATTTTTGTAATATGGGGTTTTCAAGACAGGCTAGATGTTCTCTGATACCAAGTGTACCGATTGTGATGAGCGGTGGAACTATGGAACCATTGAAGTAGATGGGAAAGTTGAAAAATGGAGATGAAGGGGAGGGGGTGGGGTGTTGAAGAAAGGTAGGAAGAAATTTGATTTTCGACTTATCAACCTTATTAGGGTGCACCTTCCCTGCACCAACACTAATCAGTTCTTCCTTATTTCACACTAGGCTGCGCCTTCCCTGCTCCACCAGCTGATCAGCTCCTTAGTTCAGACTAGGCTGCACCTTCCCTACTCCACAACCTGATCAGTTCCTCCTTATTTTAGACTAAGCTGCGCTTTCCCTGCTTCACTACCTGATCAGTTCCTCCTTATTTCGGAGAATTCCTAGATAATAACGCGTTACATCGACAGGGTAACTAATGTTGTCATACACTTCCTCCTGTTTTGCTCTTGTGTGATGCTGGAGGATCTACTGCAATCGTCTTGCTCCTCAACTTTCCATAGGATCTTTTCTAGTAAATCTATGTCTCAAACTGTGGTAAATGAAAAGGTGACTCGTTCTCTAGGTGCAATATCAGCTGAAAATACAGTTATCTCAGCATCTTATCCGGGTAACTGAAAGTAATTTTACGTTGACCACAATAAAGTTTACCTCCTTTACAATTCTCCTGTTATGGTGCTTTGGCGACTGGCTGGGTGCTATCTCCCCCTCCCCTCTCAAATCCCTTTCACAACTAAATTCCAGTAACTTGCTCCTTGGTAGAGGAGTCATGGACTGGACTCATTCCACTTTGTCTTACCTTCTTTCTTCTATATCTAGTAGTTCACTATGTACCTGATCAATATTGAAGCCTTTATACGTTCCGTTGTAGCTTGTCGCATTCCTGAATGTTTGCCATTTCCTGTAAGTTTAGCATTATCTGTAAGTATTCGCTTCAATCTGAACCACCATCATGCGTCGCAATTACGCCGATCTTAAGAAACAGACATTTGGAAGCCTCCCCGGTGGTGAGCATGATGCAATTTTCTGTTGTTGAAAATGTCCGTTAAGACAAACGACCTAAATAGCCCTTTCCCTTCGGAGTCGCCTGAGAGTTCCTTTCCCACATGTCCAGGATGACCTACATGGGGTTGGCCCAGCCATTCCCGACGATTTCTAGTTGGGTGTACTGGGTCAGCGAGCGGCAGGGAAGGAAGAAGCCACCAACCACTTGCCCGTATACCAGCGACGCGTCCACACGCCCCACCCGGCCGCTCCTGATAGAATCCTACCTCCTTGCCCAACCTCTCATACAACCCCACCATCTCACCCTGACTTATGTTTGCATCCTGCACCACAAAATAATTCAATTCATTAGCGACGAACTCCCCAACAAAATCCGGGTCATCCAGAAACTCTGTGGTGCCTGCAACGTAACAGGCTTCTCACAACTGGTAGTGCGCGGTGTAGACACATACTATCCCAGAGACTGGTAGCTTGTGGGAGTCTCCAGGTGTAGGTGCGCCATGTAACAGTGGACATAGTATGGCTAGCAGAGGAAACACCGACTTGGCCTGACACCGACGAGAACTGTGTTTGTCTGTGTGTATCAGCCGTCGCCAGCAACACCTGCAGAAACCAGCATGTCGGTCTCAACGACGGCCGTGCAAGGTGAGTGTCTCTACTGAAATAGTTTTTCTTCCGCCTCACACTAGCAACCTACGTGGTATACTGACTATGAGGCAACACGGGCCAGCCCGAGGTTGAACCCGTATGGGTTCGAATCCTGGGCGTGGCAGTCGGCCTACACCTATGCCAGGTGTTCATCCTTCTGTTGAGGGTGGGCGATAATTGGGTCCCTGGCTTCGACTGGGATGTGCGTGTGTATATGTATACATTCACTGGCGTAAACACCTGATGCACATATATAAAGCTTAAGAGACGGAGCAACACGAGTGCGAAACGCTACCCTCTTACCACACCAATGGTGATGTCAAATACGTCCTTTACCTCCCCTGATCCTTATCAAAGACCCTTCCTCACCTATTTCCTTCTCAAATATTCGTGAAATTGTTCGTATTCGTGTATCATATCTTGTAGTATATTTATTTCCACATGATCCCTATTTCTCGTGGAGTAGCCAAACTCGGCCGGTATGAAGACAAACAATTCACTGTTAGTGGGTCTTATCACTACATAGTAGGGATGAGAGAATTACGTGTCTAGGACTATGTGAGCAGCGTAGACCAGGTCACCCCGCCAGAGGAGTCGTCTGATCCCACGAGATAAACTATTTCAATGTCTTGCGATCATATCAATGATTTATCATCAATGACGAGTATCAAGAGTGGCCAAACTCGGCCGGTATGGAGACAAACACTTCACAGATAGTGGGTCTTACCACTACATAGCTGGAGTGAGAGAATTACGTGTCTAGGACTTGATGTCTGGACTTCTTAATGGGTAGCAAAAGTCTAGAACTAATGGGTAGCAAGAGTATGCACCTGATGGCTAGTAAGAGTCTGTATGGATGAATAACAAGAATCTAGACCTGGTGGGTAGCAAGAGTCTAAATGGATATCTTGGACGTGACACTTATGATATGCTCCTTTCTTGATATTTCATTTGTATTGCTCATGTTCAATCACGACACTACTTAAGACACATCGCCGTACACGGCCATTAACAAGTATCGAACAATGAATTAACAACATATAATGCAATGTACTTCTCCACAAGCCCTTACTCCTTCACAAGCCCCTGCTCCTCCACAAGCTACTACTCCTCCCCAAGCCCCTGCCCTATCACAAGCTCCTGCTTCTCCACAAGCCTCTACTCCTCCAAAAGCCCTTACTCCTCCACAAGCCATAACTCCTCCACAAGCCGATACTCCTCCACAAGTCCCTACTCCTCCACAAGTCCCTACTTCTCCCCCAAGTCCCTACTCCTCTACAAGCCCCTGCCCTTCCATAAGCCCCTACTCCTCCACAAGTCCCTGCTCCCTCATAAGTCCATGCTCCTCCAGAAATCCTTCTCCTCCATAAATCCTGCTCCTCCACAAGACCCTTCTCTTCCACAAGGCCCTACTACTCCTCAAGCCCCTGCTCTTCCACAAGCTCCTATTGACTCACAACCCCATGCTCCTCCACAAATCTCTGCTCATCCAAATGACACTGCTCCTCTACAAGTCCCTCTTCCTCTACAAGTCCCTACTCTTCCACAAACCACTGCTCTTCCATAAGCCCCTCTTAATCCACAAATCCATGTTCCTCCACAAGCTCCTGCTCCTCCGTAAGCCCTTGCTCTTCCACAACGCCATGTTCCTCCACAAGCCCCTGCTCTTTCACAAGCTTTTGCTCTTCCACAAGCTCATGTTCCTCCACAATCCCTGTTCCTGCACTAGCCACTGCTCTTCAACAAAACCCTGTTTCTTCAAAAGCCCCTGCTCCTCCAAAAGCCTCTGCTCGTCCATAAACCCTGTTCCTCCACAAGCTACTGTACTCCACGAACCCCTGCTCCTCAACAAGCTCCTGTCCTTCCACAAGCCCCTGCTTCTCCACATGCCGCTGCTCCTCCAAAAGCCGCCACTTCTCCACGAGCCCCTGTTCCTCTACAAGCCCCTCTTCGTCCACAAGCCCCTGCTTTTCCACAAGCTCCTTGTCTCTCATAAGCCCCTGTTCCTCCACAAGCTTGTGCTCCTAAGTAGGTAGGAATGACGTGCAGTGCTAATACTGTCTCCTTTACCTTCGTACTGCTAGCGAAACATTTTTCTGTCAGGTCCGCTGTACATATTAATGATAATAATGATACTTAATTAACAGAATGTAGCCAAAGACGGCAAATATACAAAGAAAATGTACATCAAGATATCAAGACTTTAACAAGAGGAAGGGAGTGTCAAGACAATAAGTCTCTTTAAAAGAAACACTAGGAGTTCACAATGGTTGGGATGGGATTTTTCTTGTAGCGGTGTGTAGGAGCTTGGATGGGTTCGACGCCCTTATGGAGTCGAAGCGTGCCTCGGGGACGAGGGATCCTTTGCAGCAGGAGGTGACATTGGCGAGGATGGCACAACAGCCCCTTACCGAACTGTCAGATGAGACACAGGCAATGGTTGGAGAGAGTTAGGAGGACCAAGAGTGTCCGGTGCCTCTTGCGAGGTGGTGCAAGAGGGACCGAGGATGATCTTGCATGCCCTCTCCTACACCTTTCCTAGGACAGGGAAGAAGACCAGGTTTGGAGGCATAGACCTTTGACCTGATCCTTAAGATCAAAGGTCAGGGCATTACAACAGGTTGCATCATCGTGCTCGAAGATCGTACCGTCGTGTACAAAGGTAATGCTGTCAAGCTCAGTAAGGTTAATGCACACACGCACACACACACGAGAAAGAGGGTCCGACAACAGGTCATGCAGGCAGTGACCAGAGCGCCTGGACACTGCAAGACAGCGCAGCCACAAACCATGGACATATACAAGAAGTCGACGGCAGCACAAAAATGGAGAATACTTGGTTCCCACGGAGCCAGAGAGCTCTGAGAGAGGCCCCAGACATCCATCGATATAGTAGACAATGAACTGTTCTTACCTTACCGTAGGTGATGTCCTCCCTCAATAAACACTAATTTTACTACACACAAACATATTCTGCCGACGAGTATATAAACAAGACAAGAACACGTATCCAGCAGACACGCAGACACACCAGTACACTTCAGACCATATATCTGTACACTTGATCGTTCGTTTCCTCGCTATACTTTCCCTTGTCCGATCTCTTACCTCAACACCCCTTCTGTAACAAAATCGCAAAATACAGCGCCTCCTACCACCTACACACGTCACAGACCATACCTGACGGTTGAACCATTTCATCCCATGAGGTACAGTTACATGTTGACCAGCGACGCGAGAGGAACGGGCTGGTATCACAGTAGCAGGTGCAGTGGGGTTACCTGGTGCAGCAATGAGTAGGTACTATAGTAGGTACAGCAGGGGTACTTAATGCAGGAACGAACGGGTTCCACAATAACAGGAAAGAGTTCGTACCACAGCAGCAGGTACAGGTGAGGGTACCTGGTGTATGAACGAGCAGGGACCACAACAGCAAGTACAGGGGAGAGTTCCTGATGTATGAACGAGCAGATGCCACAGCAGCAGGTACAGGGGAGAGCACCTGATGTATGAACGAATAGGTACCACAGCAGCAGGTACAAGGAAGGGGTCTTGGTGTTTGAACGAGCAGGTACCACAGCAGCAGGTACAGGGGAGTGCTCCTGGTGTATGCCCTGGTGTATGAACGAGCAGGTACCACAGCAGCAGGTAAAGGATAGGGCTCCTTTTGTATGAACAAGCAGATACTCCAGCAGCAGGTAAAGAGGAGTGCCCCTTGTGCACGAATGAGTAGATACCACATCAGCAGGTACAGGGAAGAGCCCCTGGTGTATGAACGAGCAGGTACCACAGCAGCAGGTACAGGGAAGGGCTCCTGGTGTATGAACGAGCAGACACCACAGCAGCAGGTACAGTGGAAGGCCCCTGGTGTATGAACGAGCAGGTACCACAGCAGCGGTTACAGGGGAGGGCCCCTGGTGTATGAACGAGCAGGTACCACAGCAGCAGGTACTGGGAAGGGCTCCTGGTGTATGAACTAGCAGATACCACAACAGCAGGCACAGTGGAGGGCCCCTGGTGTGTGAACGAACAGGTACTACAGCAGCAGGTGCAGCGTAGTGTACCTGCTTTGGGAACACGAAGGCTAAGCTTTGTGACCTTGGCGTGTGATCGGGGCCGCTGTAGGGTAACTGAGACCTCTTAGAGTGACCGAGGGAGGGACCCAGGTCCGTGGTGGATGACAAGATCTTACAAACGTAAGGTTTACCGAACCAGGTAGGAAGAGAGTGGAAGCCAAGTATCACTGCACATGTTAAGACAACTGACGGACAGTATCGCTCCTCACACAGGACAGTGTATACCAAGCACAGCCACGAGTACCTCCCCACACACGCACAGGTCACATTGTAAAGACAATGAAGCATTCAGACCGAGGCAGCAAGACATGTCCTCACGTACACCAGATAATCTTCCTCATGAATTACTTGGATTCCTGAGGTCATTCATAGGTCCAGGCCATGAAGAAGCAGGAGTATCTTAGGTGTGAGTGCAAGGGATCCGTTCCCTGAGCAATCCATGTGACGCGCCGCGCTGGGCTCCAGCAGGTGCCTGAAGACGCTCCACTGCCTCTTAACGGCCATGACATCCTCGGTGGCGTCTGTACAAATGATATTGTGCACACCTGATACCCGAGAGCCATCCCGGTAAAGTGGAATCAGAACCATAACATAACTAGGTTTATGTCATGACGAGGCCCAGTAGCGTATGTCAATACTGTAATGTATAGATAAGCCTATATTTTAAAACTGAAGATGAAATGAATATGAACACTAGAAAGCATACCAGTTTCCACTTTTTGAACAAAGCGAGTACGACCCTTGGGTATTATGACATGACCTAAGGCCTCATCATACCCAAATGTTTGTACTTTCGTGTCCAAGAGTCGTCCCGTCGAGCTCAAGGGGTTAGAAATACGTGATGTGTGTGATCCACGTAGCCAGCAGGACGACCAACTGCCACATCTTCTGCCCCTCACCTAGTGTGACCCACGTAGCCAGCAGGACGACCAACTGCCACATCTTCTGCCCCTCACCTAGTGTGACCCACGTAGCCAGCAGGACGA
>JAYMFT010299804.1:4887-23764 GCA_038088735.1 Panulirus argus | reverse complement strand
AAATAAAAAAAAAAATATATATATATATATATATATATATATATATATATATATATATATATACCCAACAAAAAGCTATCGTTACATCTTGTGTTATACAATTTGACACAATGGACGAAGGACTTTGACAAAAGCCCTAAGGTCTTGCGTCACACTGGTAACTCTGCTTTACTTATATATTTCTTAATGTGCGCGAAACAAATCATACAATGTAGAATGCACTGTTTTCATATTTACAGTGCATATCACTTACTTTTTGTTTCGAGAGTAATTACTATAAAAAGCAGCTATCATAATTATCAAGATGTGCGTTTCGCAGTCATACTAACCAACCCCACCGCGACAACAGGAACCGTATTGTTCATTTTGCAATTCTTCGGACCTATCCCAGAAGAGTATTTATTTGTTGGGTGTACCACGTCTTTACTCTTATATGACCAATTACACACACACACACATTCATCCCAACCTAAAAATGTGTGTGTGTGTATGTGTTTGTGTGTCTGTCTGTCTGTCTCTGTCTGTCTATCTGTGTGTGTGTGTTTGTATGTGTGTGTGTGTGTGTGTGTGTGTGTGTGTATTTACGAATTTGAAATTACATATTTGCACTGTACGAGGAGAGAATTTTAGACTTCACGGCTCCGTACCTGAGAACATTCTCTGCTCTCAAACAACCTTTTAGGCTTCTGTAAGCCGTCTGCACTCACCACGCACTCATTAACGGAAGTCCTTTGCCCATCATCTGATCCTATAAAACTACCTATTACATCTTTTTTCTTAATTTTCTTTGCTTAATCTCGTGTTACGTCCTCTGGTTTTCTATTCCCACTTCTATCGAAGAACTGTTCACTGCCTGCAGTTTAGAATTCAAAAGGTTGTGATTAGGTCACCCTTAACTCTACTCTCTTCCATGGTGGGCAGAATTAAGGCTTCTAGCCTTTCCCTGTAACTCAGTTCCCTTAATTCTGGTGCCATCTTTGTTGCCCTCCTGTGGACCTCGCCAATTAGCTCTGTGCTTCTTTAGGCGATGTGACCAAATTTGAGAAGCACATACTAGTTTCGGCCTTATGTAGGGCGTGAACAACTTGCTGAGTATTATAAGATATGCCAGCAGACAGTTTGTCTCCATTACTATTCCTAATTCCCCTTATACGAAGTACGAAGAATGGAAGGGAGAGAGAGATTACTTACGAGTAATTTCGACAAGATTTGGACATAAGGCCGGACTAGCACGTAGCGCTAACCGCTAACCGCAGGAAACACTAGAGTTACGAAGAATTATTCGTGTAAGTTAAATATTATCAAGTGTTATACGTGAAATGAAAGACCAAATGTTTGAGGACAGAAACTTACCAAATGTTTGAGGAAAGAAACTCATTAGTCCATGTGTGAGTGAGGTAGAATAACAGCTACCTGTGCCGATGGGATGACACTCGACAGCTACTGATGTGCTGGCTCACTGCGCAACCGTAATACCTCCTGGTACCCAGGCGGACAGTACGGGTAAAACATTTCCCACGGCCGTCTCCTATTGGTTGGTACTGCTGCGACCGCTTCCTGCTGCTAGCAACTGTCTCGGTCGCTTCTTGCTCCTATCTACTGCCTCGGCCGCCTCCTGCTGCTGGCTACTTCCCTGGCCGCCTCCTACTGCTGGCTACTGCCCCGATCATCTCTTGCTGGTGGCTACTGCTCCGGTCTCCTCCTATTGGTGGCTACTACCTCGGTTGCCTCCTGCTGCTGGTTAATGCCCCGGTCGCCTCTTGCTGGCGGTTTTTCTCCTGCTGGTGGCCAATGCCTCTGTCGCCTCCTGCTGGTGGTTACTGCCCCTGTCGCCTCCTCTTGGTGGCTACTGCCCCAGCCGCGTCCTACTGGTGGCTACTGCCCGGGTCGCCTCCCATTGGTGGCTGCTGTCCCGGTCGCTTCTGGTGGTGGCTACTACCCCAGTCGCCTCCTCTTCTTGGCTACTGCCCCAGTCGCCTCTGGCTGGTAACTACTGCCCCGGTCGGCTCCTGCTGGTGGTTACTTCCCTGGTCCTCTCCTGCTGGTGACTACTGCCCCAGTCATCTGCTGCTGCTGGCCACTGCTTTGGTTACCTCCTGCTGCTGGCTACTGCCCCGAAAGCCTCCTGCTGGTGGCTACTGCCACGGCCGTCTCCTGTTGGTGGCTACTGCCCCGAAAGCCTCCTGCTAGTGGCTACTGCCACGGCCGCCTCCTGTTGATGGCTTCTGCCCCGAAAGCCTCCTGCTGGTGGCTACTGCCACGGCCGCCTCCTGTTGGTGGCTACTGCCCGGTCGCCTTCTCTTCGTGGCTACTGCCCAGTCCGCCTCCTGCTGGTGGCTACTGCTTCAGTCGCCTCCTGCTAGTGGCTACTGCCTCGGTCGCCTTCTCTTCATGGCTACTGCTCAGGCCGCTTCCTGCTGGTGGCTACAGCCCCGGTCGCCTCCTCTTGGTGGCTACTGCCCCTGTCGCCTCCTGCTGATAGGTCGTCTCCTGCTGGTGGCTACTGCCCCGGTCGCCTCCTGCTGGTATGGTAGGTCGTCTCCTGCTGGTGGCTACTGCCACGATCGCCTCTTCTCGGTGGCTACTGTCCCGGTCGCCTCCTGCTAGTGGCTACATCCCTGGTCGCCTTCTGTTAATAGCTACCGCCCCAGTCGCCTCCTGATGATGGCTACTGCCCCGGTCTCCTCCTGTTGGTGGCTACTGTCCCGGTCGTCTCCTCTTGGTGGTTACTGTCAAGGTTGGCTCCTGTTTGTGGCTGCTTCCCCGGTCGTCTCCTGCTAGTGGCTACTGCCCCTGTCGTTTCCTGCTGCTGGCCACTGCCCCGGTCGCCTCCTGTTGGTGGCCACTGTCCCAGCCTCCTCCTCCTGATGGCTACTGCCCCGGTCGCCTGGTGCTGGTGGTTATTGCCCCGGTCGACTCCTGCTGGTGGCCACTGCCCCAGCCGTCTCTTGCTGGTGAACAATGCCCTGGCCAACTCCTGCTGGTGGCTACTGTCCCGGTAGCCTCCTGCTGGTGGCTACTTTCCTAGTCGCCTCCTGCTAATAGCTTTCTGTCCCGGTCATCTCCTGCTGATAACTACTTCCCCTCTCGCCTCCTATTGGTGCCCACTGCCCCGGTCTCCTCCTCTTGGTGGCTACTGCCGCGGTCGCCTCCTACTGGTGGCTACTGCCCCGGTAATTTCCTCCTGGTGGCTACTGCCCAGGTCGTCTCCACCTGGTGGCTACTGCCCTATTCTTTCTCTGCTGGTGGCTACTTCCCTGGTCGCCTCCTACTGGTGGCTACTGCCCAGGCCGTCTCCTGTTGGAAGCTACTTCCCCGGTCGTCTTCTGCTAGCGGCTACTGCCTCGGTTGCCTCCTGTTGGTGGCTACTGCCTCGGTCGTCTCCTGCTAGTGGCTACTGTCCCGGTTGCCTCCCGCTGGTGGCTACTTTCCCGGTCGCCTCCTTTTGGTGGCTATTGCCCCGGTCGCTTTCTGCCAGTGGCTACAGACCCGGTCGCCTCCTGCTGGTGATACTTCCCCGGTCGTCTCCTGCTGACAGTTACTGCCCCGGTGGCGTCCTCTTTGTGGTTACTACCCCGGTCGCCTCCTGTTGGTGGCCACTGCCCCAGTCCTCTCCTGCTATTGGCTACTGCACCGGTCGCCTCCTTTTAGTGACTACTGCCCCAGTCGTCTCCTGCTGGTTGCTACTTCACCGGTCGCCTCCTGGTGCTGGCTACTACCAGGGTCGTCTGCTGCTGGTGGGTCGTCTCCTGCTGGCGGCTACTGCAAGGTCGCCTCCTGTTGGTGGCTACTGTCCCGGTATCCTCCTCTTAGTGGCTACTCCCCTGGTCACCACCTACTAATAGCTACTGCCCCGGTCGTCTCCTGCTAGTAACTACTGCCCCTCTCGCCTTCTGTTGGTGGCCACTGCCTCGGTCGCCTCCTGCTGGCAGTTATTGCCTCTGTCGAATCCTGTTGGTGGCCCCTGCCCCGGCCACCTCCTGCTGGAGGCTACTGCCCCGGCCGTCTCCTATTGGTGGCTACTGTCCCGGTAGCCTCCTGCTGATGGCTACTCCCCTGGTTGCCTCCTGCTAATAGCTACTGCCCCTGTCGTCTCCTGTTGGTGGCCACTGCCTTGGCCACCTCCTGCTTGGGGCTACTGCCCCGGCCGTCTCCTATTGGTGGCTACTGTCCCGGTAGCCTCCTGCTGATGGCTACTCTCCTGGTTGACCCTTGCTAATAGCTATTGCCCCGGTCGCCTCCTGCAGATAGCTCTGCCCCGGTTGTCTCCTGTTGGTGGCTTCTGCCCCGGCCGTCTCCTGCTTGTGGCTACTGTCACGTTCGCCTCGTGCTGGTGACCACTGCCCCGGTCGGCGCCTATTGGTGGCTACTGGCCTGGTTTCCTCCTGATGGTGGTTACTGCCCCAGTAGACTCCTGCTGGTGGCTCCTGTCCCGGTCGTCTCCTGCTGGTGGCTACTTCTACGGTTGTCTTCTGCTGGTGGCTACTGCCCCGGTCGACTCTGCTAGTGTCCACTGCCCCAGTCGCCTGCTGCTGGTGCTTACTGACCCGGTCACCTCATGCTGGTGGCTACTTACCTGGTAGTGTCCTGCTGCTGGCCAGTGCCCCGGTCGCTTCCTGCTGGTGGTTACTGCCCAGGTCGCCTCCTGCTGGTGGCTACTGCCCAGGTCGTCTCTTGTTGCTGGCTACTGCCCCGGTCGTATTCTGCTTATAGCTATTGTCCCGGTCGCGTCCTACTGGTGGCTAATGACCCAGCCGTCTCCTGCTGGTGGCTACTACCCCGGTCGGCTCATATTGGTGGCTACTGGCCTGGTTTCCTCCTGAAGGTGGTTACTGCCCCAGTTGACTTCTGCTGGTGGCCACTGCCCCGGCTGTCTCCTGTTGGTGGTTGCTGCTCCGGTAGCCTCCTGCTGGTGGCTGCTCCCGTGGTTGCCTCCAACTAATAGCTACTGTCCCGATCGTCTCCTGGTGGTAACTACTGCCCCTGTCGCTTCCTGTTAGTGGCCACTGCCTCTGTCGCCTCCTGCTGCTGGCGACTCCACTGGTCGCCTTCTGTTAATAGCCACTGCCTCGGTCGTCTCCTGCAAGTAGCTACTGGCCCGGTCGTGTCCTCCTGGTGGCTACTGCCCGGGTCGTCTCCTGCTGGTGGTTACTGCCCTATTCGTTTTCTGCTGGTAGCTACTTCCCCAGTCGCCTCTTGCTGGTGGCTACTGCCCAGGCAGTCTCCTGCTGGTGGCTACTTCCCTGGTCGTCTTCTGCTGGCGGTTACTGCCCCAGTGGTGTCCTGGTGGCTACTTCCCCAGTCGCCTCCTGCTGTTATCTACTGCCCTGGTCGCCTCCTGTTGGTGGATACTGCCCCGCCCCGGTCGTCTCCTGCTAGTGGCTACTGCCCCGGTCGTCTCCTGCTGATGGCTACTGTCCCGTTCGTTTCCTGCTCGTGGCTACTTCCCCGGTCGCCTCCTGCTAGTGGCTACTGCCCAGGCCGTCTCCTGTTGGTGGCTACTTCAATGGTCGCCTCCTGCTGCTAGCTACTCCCCTGGTCGCCTCCTGCTGGTGGCTACTGCCCCTGTCGCCAGTTGGTGGCTACTTCCCCGGTCGTCTTCTTCTGGCGGCTACTGCCCCAGTGGTTTCCTGGTTGCTTCTGCCACGGTCGCCTCGTGCTGTTATGTACTTTCCCGGTCGCTTCCTGCTGGTGGTATTTCCCCGGTCTTCGCCTGCTGGCAGTTTTTTTTTTTTATGTTGAAGGCTCCAGTCACGGACAAAAGTGGCTCCGGTGGCGTCCTCTTGGTGGCTACTGCCCCGGTCGCCTCCTGCTGTTGGCTACTGCCCAGGTCGCCTCCTGCTGATGGCTACTGCCCCGGTCGTCTCCTGCTGGTGGCTACTGACCGGGTCGTCTCCTGCTGATGGTTACTGCTCCGGACGTTCCCTACTGGTGGCTACTGCCCCGGCTGCCGATCTATTCGCTCCTGAAGGTTTTCTTCGTCACTCTTTCAGTGTCCTGTGCCTCAGCCTCGGACTCCTGGGAAATAACGTTTTAACACGTCTGCAAACTTTGGTTTTCCAGACACTCTGAAATGACTATGTTTATCACGGAGAGGACTTCCTCCTGCAAGTGTCGAAGTGCATCTACAGGCAAAGTCCGCCATGAATGTTTCAGGACACACACACACACACACACACACACACCGGTTTCTATCGTTGTATTCTGCTGTATACTTCACTGCCGAATGATACGGTTATAACTATTACACTGAGTAATGGTAAATGTTAAGCTAACCTGTTTTTCCATCACTTACAATATCATTACCCTGGTTTCATTTACCGCCACAATCTGCCACCAATACTACATCACTAACCACCACTCTCCTCTATACCTACAGCTCAAGCCAGGCTCTGCTAACCACCACCCTCTTCCACACACCAAAATATTAGGCCAGGCTCCACTAAACACCACCCTCCTCCACACCCACAGCTCAGACAATGCTCCACTAACCACCATCCTTCCTCCATATCCACAGTAAGGCCAGGTTCCACTAACCACCACCCTCCTCCAAACCCACAGCTCAAGCCAGTGTCTACTAACCACCACTCTTCCTCTACACCTAGACCTGACGCAACACTTCACTAACCACAACCCATCCTCTACACCCACAGCTCAGGCTAGGCTCCACTAACCACCACGCTCCTCCACACCCAGAGCTCAAGCCATACTACACTAACCACCAGCCTTCCTCCACACCCACAGTTAAGGACAAACTCCACTGGCCAGCACCCTTCCTCTACACCCACAGATCACGCCACACTTCATTAACCACAGCCCTTCATCCACACCAACAGCTCAAGCCAGGCTCTGCTAACCTCCATCCTGCTCCACACACCAAAATATCAGGCCAGGTTCCACTAACCGCCATCCTCCTCCAAACCCACAGATCAGGCCAGGCTCGACTAACCACCCTCCTCCACACCCACAGATAAGGCCAGGCTCCACTAACAACCATCCTCCTCCAC
This sequence comes from Panulirus argus, assembly GCA_038088735.1. Classification (NCBI taxonomy): domain Eukaryota; kingdom Metazoa; phylum Arthropoda; class Malacostraca; order Decapoda; family Palinuridae; genus Panulirus; species Panulirus argus. Next base: position 16,757 of record JAYMFT010299804.1, on the reverse strand, counting down.
ACCAACAGCTTGGGCTAGGATCCACTAACCACCACCTTTCTCCACACACCAAAATATCAGGGCAGGCTCGACTAACCAGAACGCTCCTCCACACCCACAGTTTAGGCAAGGCTTCACTACAACCACCCTTCCTCCACATTCAGAGCTCAGGCCAGGCTCCACTAATCACCACCCATCTCAACACACCAAAACATCAGGCCAGGCCCCACTAACCACCACCCTCCTCAACATCCACAGATCAGGCCAAAATCGACTAACTACCACCCACCCTCCTCCACACCCACAGCTCAGGCCAGGCGCCACTAACCACCACCCTCCTCCACACCTACAGCTCAGGCAATGCTCCACTAACAACCACCCTTCCTCAACACTCTCAGCTCAGGCCAAACTCCACTAACGACCACCCTCCTCCACACCCAAATATCAGGCCAGGCTCTACTATCCACCATCTTTCATCCACAAGCACAGCTGTTGCCAGTCTCCACTAATCACCAACCTCCTCCACACATACAGCTCAGGCAATACTCAATTAACAAACACCCTTCCTCCACACTCAAAGCTCAGGCCAAGATCCACTAACCACCACCCTCCTCCACACATAAAAATATCAGGCCAGGCTCCACTAACCAGCACGCTCCTCAACACCCACACCTCAGGCAAGGCTCCACTAACCACCATCCTTCCTCCACACTCAAAGCCCAGGCCAGGCTCCACTAAGCACCATCCTCCTCACACCCACAGATCAGGCCAAGCTCGACTAACTACCACCCTCCTCCACACCCACAGATCAGGCTAGGCTCTATTAACCACCATCCATCATCCACACCCACAGATTAGGCCAGGCTCCACTAACCACCACCCTCCTCCACACCCACAGCTAAGGTAACGCTCCACTAACCACCACCCTCCTCCACACAGAAAGATCAATAAGGCCAGGCTCCAACAACCACCACCCTTCCTCCACACCCACAGCTCACGACAGGCTCTACTAACCACCACCCTCCTCCAAAACCCACACCTCAGGCCGCGCTCCAATAACCACCACCATTACTCCACACCAACTGCTCATCCCAGGCTCCATTAACCAACACCCCCTTCCAAAACCACAGCAATGACCAGGCTCCACTAACCGCCACCCTTCCTCCATACCCACATATCAGGCTAAACTCCACTAAGCACCATCCTTAATCCACACCCACAGCTCAGGCCAGGCTCCACTAACCGCCACCCTTCCTCCAAACCCACAGATCAGGCCAAGCTCCACTAACCACCATCCTTAATCCACACCCACAGCTTAGCCAAGGCTCCACTAACCACAACCCAATCTCTACATCCACAGCTCAGGCCAGGCTCCACTAACCACCACGCTCCTCCACAGCCAGAGCTCAAGCCGTGCTACACTAACCACTACCCGTCCTCCACACCCACAGCTAAGGACAAACTCCAATAGCCATCACCCTTCCTCTACACCCACAGATCAGGCCAGGCTTCATTAACCACCACCCTTCATCCACACCAACAGCTCAAGCCAGGCTCCACTAACCACAACCCTCCCCCACACCCAGAGCTCAAGCCATGCTCCACTAACCGCCAACCTTTCTCCACACCCACAGAGCAGGCTAAGCTCCACTAACCACCACTCTTCCTTCACATCCACAGTTAAGGCCAGGCTCCACTATCCACCACCCTACTACAGACACCAAAATGTCAGGTCAGGCTCGACTAACCAGCACGCTCCTCCACACCCACAGCTTAGGCAAGGCTCCACTATCACCACCCTTCCTCCACACTCAGAGCTCAGGCCAGGATCCACTAACCACCACCCTCCTCAACACACCAAAAGATCAGGCCAGGCTCCACTAAGCACCATCCTCCTCACACCCACAGATCAAGCCAGGATGGATTAACCACCATCCTCCACAACATGCACAGATCAGGCCAAGCTCGACTAACTGTCACCCTCCTCCACACCCAAAGCTCAAGCAACGCTCCACTAACCACCACCCTCCTTCACACCCAGAGATCAATCAGGCAAGGCTTCAATAGCCATCACCATTCCTCCATATCCACAGCTCACGACAGGCTCCACTAATCACCACCCTCTTCCACACCCACAGATAAGGCCAGCCTCCACTAACCACCACACTCTATACCCACAGCTCAGGCCAGGTTTCACTAACAACCACCCTTGCTCCAAACCCACAGCTCAAGCCAGGCTCCTCTAACCACCCTCCTCCTTCACACCCACAGCTCAGGCCGCACTCTAACAACCACCACCCTTCCCCCATACCCACAGCTCAAGCCAGATTCCACTTACCACCACCCCCCTCCACACCCACAGCAAAGACTAGACTCCACTAACCACCGCTCTTCCTCCATACCCACTTATCAGCCTAAACACCACGAACCACCACCCTTCCTCCATATCCACAGCTAAGGCCAGGCTCCACTAACGATCACACTCCAAACCCTTAGCTCAAGCCAGGGTCCACTAACCACAACCCTTCCTCTACACGTAGACCAGAGGCAACACTTCACTAACCACCACCCCTCCGCCACATCCACAGCTCAGGCAATGCTCTACTAACCATCACGCTCCTCCACATCCACAGCAAAGACCAGGCTCCACTAACCACCACCCTTCCTCCATACCTACATATCAGGTTAAGCTCCACTAACCACCACCCTTCCTACATATCCACAACAAAGGCCAAGTTCCACTAACCGCCACCCTCCTCCAAACCCACAGATCAAGCCAGGCTCCGCTAACCACCATCTTTAATCCACACAAACAGCTCAGGCCAGGCTCTAGTAACCACAACCCATCCTCTTCACCCGCAACTCAGGCCAGGCTCCACTAACCACCACCCTCCTCCATACCCAGAGCTCAAGCCATGCTCCACTAACCACCACCCTTTCTCCACACCTACAGAGCAGGCTAGGGTCCACTAACCACCGTCCTTCCTCCACACCTAAAGATAAGACCAGGCTCCACTAAACACCACCCTCCTCCACACCCACAGCTCAAGCAAGGCCCCACTAAAAACCACCCTTCTCCACACCCACAGCAAAGGCTAGCCTCTACTAACCATACTTATCCTTCACACCCATAGATTAGGCTAAGCTCCACTAACCACAACCCTTCCTCCAAAACCACTGCTAAAGTCAAGCTCCACTAACCGCCAACCGCCTCCACAACCAAAACTCAAGCGAGGCTTCACTAACCACCACCCTTCAACACACCCACAGATAAGGCTAGGCTCCACTAACTACTACCCTCCTCCATATCCACAGTTCAGGCCAGACTCCATCAACCTCCACCATTCATCCACGCTCACAGCTCAAGCCAGGCTCCATTAACCAACACCCTCTACCACAAACACAGCTCAGGCTAAGCCCCACTAACCACCACCCTCATCAGCACACCCAGGGATCAGGCCAGGCTCCACGAACCACCATCTTCCTCAATACACCAAACGATCAGGCCAGGCTCCGCTAACCAATACCCTCCTTCACACCCACAGATCAAACCAAGCTCCACTAACCAACACCCTTCCACCACAACCACAGCTCACGCCAGGCTCCACTAACCACCACCCTCCTCCACACCAACAGCTAAGGCCAGGCTCCACTATCCACCACCTTCCTCCACACCAACAGCTAAAGCCAGAATACACTATCCACCACCCTCCTCCGAACCCACTGATCAGGACAGCCTCCACTAACAACCACCATCCTCTATACCCACAGCTCAGGCCAGGTCTCACTAACAACCACCCTTACCCCACACCCACAGATCAGGCTAGGCTCCACTAACCACCACCCTCCTCAACACTCACAGCTCAGGCCAGGCTCTGTTAACCACCAAACTCCTCCACACTCATAGATCAGGCCAGGCTCCACCAACCACCACCCTCCCTCCACACCCACATCTCACTCCAGGCTCCACTAGCCACCACCATTCTCTATATCCACAGCTCAGGCCAGCTTTCACTAACAACCTCCTTTCCTTCACACCCACAGCTCATGCCAGGCTCCACTAACCACCATCCTCCTCTATACCCGCAGCTTAGGCCAGGCTTCACTAACAACCAACCTTCCCCCACACCCAGAGCTCAGGCCAGGCTCCACTAACCACCAGACTGTCACCAGAACCACTGCTCAGTCCAAGCTCCACTAACCACATCCTCCTCCACACCCACAACTCAGGCCGCGCTCCAATAACCACAGCCATTCCCCCACACCCACAGCTTTGGCCAGGCTCCACTGACCACCATCCTTTACAACCACAGCTCAGGCCAGGCTCCACTAAACACCACCCTCCTCCACACCCACCGCTTAGGCAGCGCGCCAATAGCCACCACCCTTCCTCCACACCCACAGCTCAGGCTTGGTTCCACTAACCATCACCCTCCTCCACAACCACAACTCAGGCCAGGCTCCTCTAACCACCATTCTCTTCTACATCCACAGCTCAGGCCAGTCTCCACTAACCACCAACCTTTTCCACATCCATAACTAAGGCCAGGCTCCACTAACTAACACCCTTCCTCCACACCCACAGATCAGGCTAAGCTCCACTAACCACCACCCTTCCTCCACACCCACAGCTAAGGCCAAGCTCCACTAACCACCACCCTTCTCCACACCCACAGCTCAAGCCAGGCTCCACTAATCACCACTCTTCCTCTAAAGCTAAGCCCAGGCTTCACTAACCACCACCCCTCCCCCCCCCACACACAGCTTTGGCCAGGCTCCACTAACCGTCACCATTCTCCAAACCCACAGATCAGGTCAAGCTCCATTAACCACCATTCTTCATCCACACCCACATCTCAGGCCAGGCCCCACTAAACATCACCTTTCCTCTACACCTACAGCTTAGGCCAGGCACCACAAACCATCACCCTCCTCCACACCCACAGCTAGGACCAGGCTCCACTAACCACCACCTTTCCTCGACAGCCACAGCTAAATCCAGGCTCCACTAACCACCACCCTTCCTCTACACCTACAGCTTAGGCCAGGCTCCACTAACCACCATCTTCCTATACACTCACAGCTCAGGCTAGGCCCCACTAACCACCTCTCTCATCCACACCCACAGCTCAAGCCAAGCTCCACTATCCACCACACATCCTCTACACCTAGAGCTGAGGCAACTCTCCACTAACCACCACACCTCCCCCACGCCCACAGCTTAGGCCAGGCTCCATTAACCACCATCCTCCTTCAAACCCAGAGATCAGGTCAAGCTCCACTTACCACAATCATTCATCCACACCCACAGTTCAGTGCTAGGCTCCACTAAGCACCACCCTTCCTCTACACCCACAGCTCAGGCCAGGCTCCACTAACCACCACCCTCCTCCACACGCCAAAATATCAGGTCAGGCTCGACTAACCAGCACACTCCTCCACACCCAAAGCTCAGGCAACGCTCCACTAACCACAACCCTTCCTCCACACTCAAAGCTCAGGCCAGGCTCCACTAACCACCACGATCCTCTATACCCACGGCTCAGGCCAGGTTTCACTAACAACCACCCTTCCTCAACAATAACAACTCACGCCAGGCTTCACTAACCACCACTCTCCTCTATACCCACAGCTCAGGCCTGGTTTCACTAACAACCACCCATCGACCACACCCACAGCTTAGGCCAGGCTCCACTAACCACCACCCTCCTGTACAACGGCAGCTCAAGCCAGGCTCCACTAAACACTGGCCTCCGCCACGCCCACAGCTCAGGCCGCACTCTAATAACCACCACTCTTCCTCCACACCCAGAGCTCAAGCTTGGCTCCACTAACCACCACCCTCCAACACACCCATAGCTAAGGCCAGTCTCCACTAACCACTATCCTCCTCTAAACTCACAGCTAAGGACAGGCTCCATTAACAAACACCCTTCTCCCCACCCACAGCTAAGATTTGGCTTCACTAACCACCACCCTTCCTCCACACCCACAGATCAGGCTAAGCTCCACTAACCACCACCCTTCCTCCAAACCCACAGCTAAAGTTAGGCACCATTAACCGTTACCCTCCTACACACCCACAGCTCAAGCCAGGCTCCACTAACTACTACCCTTCAACACACCCACAGCAATAGCCAGGCTCCACTAATAACCACCCTTCCTCCAAACCCACAGATCAGGCTAAGCTCCACTAACCACCACCCCTCCTCCACACCCAAAGCTAAGGCCAGGCTCCACTAACCATCACCATTCCTCTACATCCACAGCTCAGGCCAGGCTTCACTACCCACCACCCTCCTCTACACCCAAAGCTCAGGCAAGGCTCCACTATCCACCAGCCTCCTTCACACATGCAGGTCAGGACAGGCTCCACTAACCACCAACCTCCTCCAAACCCACAGATCAGGCCAGGCTTCACTAACCACCACCAACCTCTATACCCACAGCCCAGAACAGGTTTCGATAACAACCACCCTTCTTAACACCAACAGCTCAAGACAGGCTCCACTAATCACCACCCTTTTCTATACCTACAGCTCAGGCTAGGTTTCACTAACAACCATCCTGCATCCACACCCAGAGCTCAGGTCACTCTCCAGTAACCACCACCCTTCCTCGAAAACTACAGCTCAGTCCAAGCTCCACTAACCACCACCCTCCTACACACCCACAGCTTAGGCCGCGCTCCAATAACCACCACCCTTCCCCAACACCCACAGCTCAGGCAAGACACCACTAACCACCACCTTCCTCTACAACCACAGCTCAGGCCAGGCTCCACTAAACACCACCCTCCTACACACCCGTAGCTCATGCCGCGCTCCAATATTCACACCCTTCGTCCACACCCACAGCTCAGGCTTGATTCCACTAACCACCCACCCTCCACTACACCCACAGCTCAGGCCACTCTCGATTAACCACCACCCTCCTACACAACCACAGATCAGGCCAGGCTCCAAACACCACAACCCTCCTACACACCCATAGATCCGGCCAGGTTCCACTAACCACTACCACCTTCCACACTCACAGATTAGGCAAGGATACACTAACAACCATCATTCATCCACACCCACAGCTTAGGCCAGGCTCCACTAACCACCACCCTTCTCCACACCCACAGCTCAGGCCAGGCTCCAATAACTACCACCCTCCTCCACATGCACAGCTCAGGCCAGGCTCCACTAAACACCATCTTTCATCAACACCCACAGCTCAGGCCAGGCTCCAATAACCACCACCCATCCTCTACACCCACAGCTCAAGCCAGGCTCCATTGAAAACCACCCTTCTCCACACTCACAGCTAAAGCCAGCCTCTACTTACCACATCCTTCCTCCACACCAACAGATCAGGCCTAGCTCCACTAACCACAGCCCTTCCTTCAAATCCACAGCTAAAGCCAAGCTCCACTAACCGCCACCCTCCTCCACAACCAAATCTCAAGCTAGGCTCCACCAACCACCACCCTTCAACACACCCACAGCTAAGACCAGGCTCCACTAACCAAAACCCTTCCTCCACACCCACAGCTAAGGCCAAACTCCACTAACCACCACCCTTTCACTACACCTACAGCTCAGGCGAGGCTCCACTAACTACTACCCTCCTCCACATCCACAGCTCAGGCCAGGCTTCATTGACCACCATCATTCATCCACACCCACAGCTCAAGCCAGGCTCCACTAACCACCACCCTCCTCAACACACCAAACATTCAGGCCAGGCTCCGATAACCAATACCCTCCTCCACACCCACAGATCAGGCCAAGCTCCACTAACCACCACCCTTTCTACACACTCACAGTTCAGGCCAGGTTCCACTAACCACCACCCACCTCCACACCAACAGCTCAGGCAGCGCTCCACTATCCACCACCCTCTTCCACACCCACATATCAATCCAAGATCCACCAATCACCACCCTTCCTCCACACCAAGAGATCGGGCCAGCATTCCACTAACCACCACCCTTCTCAAAACCCACAGATCAGGCCTGGCTCCACTAACAGCCAACATCCTCTATACTCACAGCTCAGGCCAGGTTTCACTAACAACCACCCATCGACCACACCCACAGCTTAGCCCAGGCTCCATTAACCACCACCCTCCTCTACCACCACAACTCAAGCCAGGCTCCACAAAACACCACCCTCCTCCACACCCACAGCTAAGGCCATGCTCCAATATCCACCACCCTTCCTCCACACCGAAAGCTCAGGCTTGGCTCCACTAACCACCACCCTCCCACACACCCACAGCTAAGGCCAGGCTCCACTAACCACCATCCTCCTCCAGATCCACAGCTAAGGACAAGCTCCGCTAACAAACAACCTTATCCTCACCCAGAGTTAAGGCCAGGCTCCACTAACCACAACCCTTCCTCCACACCCACAGATCAGGCTAAGCTACACTAACCACAACCCCTCCTCCAAAACCACAGCTAAGGCCAGGCACCATTAACCGCCACCCTCCTACATATCCACATATCAAGTCAGGCTCAACTAACCACCACCCTTCAACACACCCACAGCTATAGCCAGACTCCAATAACAAACACCCTTCCTCCAAAACCAGAGATCAGACTATGCTCCACTAACAACCACCCTTCCTCAAAACCCACAGATAAGGCCAAGGTCCACAACCCGCCATCCTCCTCCACCCCCACAGCTCAAGCCAGGCTCCACTAACCACCACCCTTCTCCACAACCACAGCTCAAGCCAGGCTCCACAAACCACCACCCTTTCTCCACACCTACAGCTAAGGCAAGGCTCCACTAACCACCACCCTTCCTCTACACCCACAGCTTAGGCCAGGCTCCACTAACCACCACACTCCTCAACACACCCAAAGATCAGTGCCAGGCTCCACTAACCACCACCCTTCCTCCGCACTCACATCTCTTAGAGCTCAGGCCAGGCTCCTCTATCCACCATCCTCCTCCATACCCACAAATCAGGCCAGACTCCACTAATCACCACCCTTCCTCCACACTCACAGCTCTCACAGCTCAGGTCAGTTTTCACTAAACACCACCCTTCTCCACACCTACAGCTCATTCAAGGCTCCACTAACCAAAACTATCCTCCACACCCACAGCTCAGGCCAGGCTCCACTAACCACCAACTTCCTCCAATACTACAGATCAGGAAAGGCTCCATTAACCACCTCCATCCTCTAGACCCACAGCTCAGGCCAGGTTTCACTAAGAACCACCTTACCTCAACGCTCACAGCTCACGCCAGGCTCCAAAAAAACAACCTCTCTCCTCTATTTCCACTGCTAAGGCCACATTCACTAACAACCACCCTCCCTCACACCAATAGCTCGGGCCAGCCTTCACTAACCACTACCCTTCCTCGAAAACCACAGCTAAGCCCAAGCTCCAATGAACACAACCCTCCTCCACACCTACAGCTTGGGCAGCGCTCCAATAACCACCATTCTTCCCCGATACCCATAGCTCAGGCCAGGCTTCACTAACCACCATCCTCCTCTGCACCCACATCTCAGGCCAGGCTCCAATAACAACCACCCTTCTCCACACTCACAGTTAAGACCAGGCTCCGCTAACGACCATTCTCCCTCCACACCCACAGATCAAGCTAAGCTGCACGAACCACCACACTTCCTCCCCAGCCATAGCTAAGGCCAGGCTCCACTAACCACCACCCTTCCTCGAACCCCATAGCTAAGGCCAGGCTTCACTAACCACCAACCTCCTCCATACCCACAGCACAGGCTAGGCTCCATTAACCATATTCATTCATCCATACCCACAGCTCAGGATAGGCTGGACTAACTAACGCCCTCCTCCACACCCAGAGCTAAGGCCAAGCTCCACTAACCACAAACCTTCCTCCACACTCACAGCTCAGGACAGGTTCCACTAACCGCCATACTCTTCCACACCCACAGCTGATGCCAGACTCCAAAATGCACAACCCTCCTCCATACCTACAGCTAATGCCAAGCTCCACTATCCACCACCCTCCTTCAAACCTACAGATCATGCCAAGCTCCACTATCCGCCAACCATCCTCTACACTTACAGCAGCGGCAACGCCCCACGAACCACCACACCTCCCCCACGCCCACAGCTCAGGCCAGGCTCCATTAACCGCCACCCTCCTCCAAACCCACAGTTCAGGCCAAGCTACACTAACCACAATCATTCATCCACACCCACAGCTCAATGCCAGGCTCCACTATCCACCACCCTTCCCACACTCCCACAGCTCAGGCCAGGCTCCACTAACCACCACCCTTCCTCAGCACCTTTGAGCTGAGGCCAAGCTCCACGAACCACCACCTCTCTCCCAAATCCAGAGCTCACTCCAGGCTCCACTAATCGCCACTCTCCTTCAAGCCCACAGCTCATGCCAAGCTCCACTAATCAACATCCTTCCTCCACAGCCACAGCTCAGGCCAGGCTCCACTAACCACCAAACTCCTTCACACCTACAGCTAAAGCCAGCCTCCATTAACCACCACCTTTCCTCCACACCAGCAGCACAAACCAGGCTCCTCTAAACACCACCCCTCCCACACACCCACAGATCAGGCCAAACTCCACTAACCACCATACTTCATCCACACCCAAAGCTCAAGCTAGGCTCCACTAAACACCTCCCTTCCTCCACACCCACAGCTCAGGCCAGGTTCCATTAACCATCACCTTTCCTCCACATCAACAGCACAAGCCAGGCTCCACTAACCACCACTCTTCCTCCACACCCACAGCTCAGGCCAGGATCCATTAACCGCCAACCTCCTTAAAACCCAAAGATCAAGACAAACTCCGCTAACCACCATACTTTATCCACACCCAAAGCTCAGACTAGGCTCCACTGACCACAACCCTTCCTCCACACACACAGCTCAGGCCAGGCTCCACTATCCTTCACCCTTCCTATGCACCTTTGAGCTGAGGCCACGCTCCACGAACCACAACCCCTCTCTCACACCCACAGCTCACTCCAGGCTCCATTAATCGCTACTCTCCTCTAAGCCAACAGCTCATACCAATTTCCACTAATAAACATCCTTCACCCACATTCACAGCTCAGGCCAGGCTCCACTAACCACCACACTCCTTCATATCCACAGCTAGAGCCAGGCTCCATTTACCACCACCTTTCCTCCACTAACCACCACCCCTCCAACACACCCACAGCTCAGGCCAGGCTCCATTAACCGCCAACCTCCTCCAAACCCACAGATCAGGCCAAACTCCACTAACCACCATACTTCATCCACACCCAAAGCTCAAGCTAAGCTCCACTAACCACCACCCTTCCTCCACATCCACAGCTCAGGCCAGGTTCCACTAACCGTCACCCTCCTCCACACCTACAGCTTTGGCCAGGCTCCACTAACCACCACAATTCCACCAAAACCATAGCTAAGGCCAGGCTCCACTTACCACCATCCTTCCACCAAAACCATAGCTAATGCCAGGCTCCACAAACCGCCACTCTTCCTCCACATCCACAGCTCCTGCCATGCTCCACTAACCACCACCCTTCCCCCACACCCACAGCTCAAGCAAGACTACACTAACCACCATAATTCACCCACAACCACAGCTCAGGCTTCGCTCCACTAACCACTATCCTCCATCCACACCCAAATCTTAAGCTTGGCTCCACTAACCACCACCCTCTTCGACACCCACAGCTCATGCCAGGCCCCACTAACCACCACCCTTCCTCCACAACCACAGCTCACGCCAGGCTCCACTAACCATCATCCTCCTCAACACCCACAGCTCTAGCCAGGTTCCATTAACTACTGCCCTTCCTCCGCACCCACACCCTATGCCAGGCTCCATTACCCACCACCCTTCCCACACACCCACAGCTTAGGCCAGGCTCCACTAACC
>JAYMFT010299793.1:0-10258 GCA_038088735.1 Panulirus argus | reverse complement strand
TATACTTGATCGCTGTTTCCCGCGTCAGCGAGGTAGCGCTAGGAAACAGACGAAGAAAAACCCATCCCCCCGCATACGCACATATATACATACATGCACACATATGCACCTCACATATATATATATATATATACACACATCAACATATACATATATTCATACATACACATACACACGTACATATTTAGACTTGCTCGCCCCCATCCACTCCTGATGCCACCCCGCCCCCTGGGCTGGTGATGCCTCAGGTCAGGCTTTGAGGGTGTGTATACTTTTATTCTTCTTCCCACTTGGTAATGTGATATTTTTCATATTTGTGGCAAACTCCTGCATATGCACACTCACATTCATTCTTATGATAACATCCTTAAGTATCTCAGAAACCAAATAGGATTTCTGGCAAGCACATTTTGACATGATTATACTCATTTATGAAAAGGTTTGGCTTCTGTCCCTTAAGTATTTCATGCATGTGACATTGTCTTACATCACATTAGTTGGTGTCTGTTTATATTTTTTGCTTTTTTCATGTCATTGTTTGACTATATTTTTGTGATTGTGGTTTTAATTCTCACACATTTATGACTTTCATCACTGGGTATATTTTTTTCTTTCGTATGACTTTTTCACATTTTCTCCTCATTTTTCTTGACTTTTAATGTTTTTTCTCTATTCTATTTTTGATTTTCAACACGTGGTTGTATTTTTTCTTTCATTTGTCTCATTTACATTTTCTCCATCTTTCTGTCACTTATATTCATCTCGTTTTTGAGCTTTCAGAGTCTCTTCATTATGCTATATCTATTTCATTGTTTTCATTTATATCTTTTCTCCATGCCTAATCTGTACACTTTACATATCTTTACTCTTTGAGTCCATTTATTACGGTGCCTTAGATATCTACTTTTCTTTTCATACATATCAGTTTTACAGACAAGTCTTCCTTCTTCACAGTCAACACATTGTTTCTGGTGTTATATCCCATCTGCTACATATCACTATCTGTATTTCTCTTGTATGTTAGGGAGAGAGCATTTGATTTGCTGTATTAGCTCTGCACAAAGTTTGTCATGTTTTATATCTTTACAGGAGTATATGTATCCTGATATATACACCTAACAGCCTTTTTGATCCAAACCAACTTCATGTGGTTATTTGCATTAGTCAGTTTGCTTTTGATATCTTCAGTGTTCAATTGCTTCCATATTCATAACACTTTATCAGTTTAGTTACTTCTTTTCCACAAAAATTGCTAATGTGTCAATAATTTTATTATTTTTAATTACAATTTCTGTAAGCTCTTTCTATGATGTAATTTTTTTCATTCTTTTGCACTCACAATTCTAATTTGGGTAAAATTACAACTTTATTGTCTCATCTCTGGCAAGTCATTCAGATAGATCAAGAAGAGTAATGGTTCCACCCATTTAGAGGGGGCTTTTGAAATATGTATCTGTTGTTCCTTTTTGCAGAGATAATCTTTATCCATTAGAGGAGTCTCCCTATATTTCTCCATGGTGATACAGCTTTTTAATCAGCTTCCCATGTGGTACAGCATTTTTTCTGGTTTTCCAGATACAGACAGTCAACCCAACCTCTTGTTGAAGACAGAACTCACTCTCTTGTACTAATCAGGTTCATAACATAATCTCACTTTACCAACATGTTTGCCTTTCATACTTGGTAATTTTTCCTCTGTAGAAAGTCTTCTGTTTGGTTTCAGATTATCTTCCTGTACCCCATAGTCCACACTTGTCAGGTAGACTGGTCTGTAGTTCAGCACCTCTTCCCAATCTCCTTTTTTTTTTTTTTATTGATGCATATGATGATGGCCCTTTTTCATTCCCTTGGCATTTTGCCTTTCTCCAGTGACATCTTGAAGTGTATTGCAAGAGGTTTTTCTAATGTATGTGTACACATCTTCAGTACATATCATGAAATTTCATCAAATTTCATTGAGATCTCACAAAGTGTCTAAAGTTGGCATTTGGAGGGGAAGGTAGAGAATGGGCATGCCCAATTAGAAGTATTAGAAATAAGATTATGGTTAAGGACCCTAAGAAGGCAGAAATGGTGTGTGTATAGTTGGAGTGTTCATGGTTGATAAAGAGGTCAAGTGTGTTTTGAAGAGTGGTCATGATGGCTGGGAACTCGGGTTTGGTGTTTAATTGATTGTTCCAGATCATTAATGTGAGAAAAAGAAAAGGCTTGGCTCCATCAGGTTTGTCTCAGTTAGAGCCTAACCAATCCCTGTGGTGTACATTAAAATCTCCAGCTTAGATGATTCCAGTGCATGGATGAGAAGACAGCAGAGTTTCATGGCAAAAAGTCAAATAGTCAAGTGATAACAGCCTGCCACCTAATAAAGAAAAGTCAGAAAGACAGTCACAGCTGTCATCCTTGAAGAAAGGGCATTCTCTTTTTTCCAGACTACTCATAGCATCAGGGGTATGAGGTAGAGACCTTAGTAAGGTCATCATGCATAGAAATCTGGTATTTCTGTCCATGTCATCATAATTGGAAAAAACAGAATTGGAATGAAATCTCAACAGATAAGTTGCTTTGAAGATCAGCCCCTTGCACATGAGAGTGCTCCCATTCAATTTGTGATGCATCTGCTGTTATCATCAGGCTGTCGTAAAGTTTTACCAAGATGATACATAATTCTGCAGTTTTAAATATTCTTGCCATGCATTAAATCCCAGCTGTAGCATTTATGTAGTGCAAATGTTGTTTGGGACAATTACTTACTTGAGAGTTTGAAAGAAGAGACAAAGTGAGAGAAAGTGGGTTTAAAAATATGAAGAGCCTTCCATTTCATTTCTTTTAAACTGCAATGAGCTTCTTAGTATTGTTGACTTCAAGATAGAACTGTTCTTGGCAGCCATGAAGCAGCCTTAGACAACAACAAGTAATTCGTCCAGATGTATCACTATGATGTGCTGTTCCCACTGCCCTGAGTGTGCAAATCTTTGCTCTAAGGCAGACATGAGGAGGTTGATACACAAATCATACCTCATATAAAAGGTGATGTGAAGCAAGGGCATACTAAATGATAATATACACAGTTGACATAGATATGTTCATTCTGGTAGTCATGTTGGCCCACTGCCTAAACATCTTTGTTGTGGTTTATCCTTAGACCTGTGAATAAATTTCTGCTTTTATTAGCTTACAAAATGGTTAGTACATTCTGTCCTGCCCTATGTGCTGCTTTGCTAGTATTCCATGCAGTCCTTGGGTGTCACTTAATTTCATTGTTTGGGAGTAGGGGAAAGGACAAAGATGTCTGCATGGGGCATGAAAGGCTTATGATGGTTTCACAAACATTTTGCACTGGATGAAACCATTAGACTGTTTTTATCTTGCTCTAGGACTGTACCAGAAGCAAGGAATGTCAGTTAGATTTACACAGAAATTTTTATGCAGAGGATGGTAAGACATAGTGGCTTCTCCATAATAAAAGCAGCACTCGTACAACACTGAAAGAGGATTACATTCAGGATGGTTATGGCTGGGACCAGGTTACAAGTATCTCCTGAACTTCCATCTCTGTATGAGCAATCGTGGAATGAGTGATCATTGTGGATGGGAAATGATGCAGGATAGCTCTTCCAGAAAGTATTCCTTTGATGCCATTGCAGGAAGGGCTGTAAGGGATATTGCAGATATGTGATGTCTACTCCATTGCACTACTTTTTGTGTTCATGGTGGAGAATGTGGTCAAACCCAACCATTTTTTCAGTGACCACAACAGTGGTATTGTTTGGTCTACATGTTATATACAGCCCTGGCAGAAAAAACTGGCATGCCGTATTTACAGTTTGACTCACTATATAAGAATATCAATAAACAAGATGAAACAGGTTCTCAACCCTCCTCAGTACTTCGTTTGATGTCCCTTGGCCTTAATGCAATCCTGAAGGTGCTAGGGAACAGATGTTGCAAGGTGCTGAAGGTATGTAGGGTCAGGGTTGTCCCACGTATCCTGGATGGCAGCCTGGAGCTTAGGAATGCTAGATGTATCCTATCCACACAAATGTGACTTTATAATCAACCACAAGTTCTCAATAGGGTTTAATTCAGGTGAGATATGTAGCCAGTTCTGAATGTATGTCACACCACAAAATACAAACCAGTCTTGTATTGATTTAGCATTGTGACACGGTTCACCATCTTGCATAAGAATATCACAACCAGTCTTCTCAAAACAATCAGGTAATTAATCACATAGCAGTTCCAGGTATCGATTCTGATTCATAGTCCCATTTCAGGATAAAAACACAAGACTTCCAATGCCATTATAGCCAAAAGCCCTCCAAACCATCAGTGAGTCTGGAAATTTTACAGTTGCTTGAATGTACTTGCAGTTATACGGGTCACTACCTGGCCTCTGGTACACTTTGCCTCTACAGCTGCCAGTAATATCAAATGTAGCCTCGCCAGACCACAACACTTTCTTCCACTTTTCGTCGTCCCACTGCAAATATTTCTTGGCAAATGCAAGTCTGTGTTTGCGCTGGTGGTCTGTCAGAAGTGGTTTCTTGTGAGGCATACACCTCTTGAATTTCAGGTCAGCATGAAGCCAGCTACAAATAGTATGTATAGACACATGATCAAGTAGCCTAAGGTTGTCTTCCTTTAACTGTTGTGCTGAAGTACTTGACATTGGGAAGTGATATGAGGTCATTCAGGTCGTTTCTTCTGGGTAGAAATGTCAATGCCACCACCATGAACAAAGTGCTTCGTCCATCCTTGCACACTTCTTAGTGTCAGCTATATCTTTATTACACATCCATGCCTTGTACAAGGCTACAATAACAGCTATATCCTCTTTAAATAAGTCTTTAGGGCCAGGCATTGCAGTACAAACCCACCACAAAGCACATGTGGGTAGGGTAAAAAAAATGGATGTCTGGAGAACAACAGAAAAACATCCACCCACCACAATAGCTCCAGGCAGACTAACCACCATCTGTTGCTACCTCGGGGGTTCCCCTTCCCCATATTATCTGTTGCTACCCCGGGAATCCCCCTTCCCTTTTCAAAGTCATGTTTCAGGGGTTTGATGCAAATGGGCGGAAAATACTGGCGTGGGCCCTATCACACCAATTTTGTCTGGCAGGACTGTATGTGTGCAAACTTTGATTGTGTTGTCCACAGTACGCCTTTGAAAATATGGAAAACTGCATTACTGATACAGCATACCACATGTATGAGCTTTGGTTAACAATGAATTTCAGTGAAATTGAAATCATGTTGCCAGTTAAATCCATTCCTATTTTGAGCAAAATAGGAATGGAGGATTGAAGCCATTTTAGAAACAGTTACCACTGTCACCAAAACAATAATTTGAGATGGTTGTATGTTTATGGATCTTCCTTTGGGCAAGCCTTAGATGTGTACCAAATTTGATGTTTGTATCACTAAAGCCACCATTCCTACCCTTGTCTTCTGTTTTAACATTTAGAATAATTTTTCGGTCAGTAACTTATAGTACATGTGGAAAGTGTAAGGAATGGGTATTAAAAGGAAACTTTCATTTTCTTTATTTTAGTACTTAATGTAGCCAGCCACTACGTGCCTTCAAAACAGCTTGTATGTGTCACAGTATGGAATCAGTAAGGTTTCTGCCATCATCAAGGACATTTCCGTTCAACCAGATGTCTGATAGCTTCGAGAAGGCAAGGAATTGAAGAGATGTTCCCTTCTGGAAATTTAAACTTAATGTAAGACCACAGTTCCTCGATGGGATCCAGGTCTGGAGAATTTCCAGGCCAGTGATGAGTGTTCACCTGCTTGTCTGATAACCATTTCATGACCTTTGCCTTGTGACATGATGCACTGTCTTGTATAAAGAAGTTGCAGCTGTGGATCTTATAAATATTCATCATGTTGTCATAAAGAACTTCACTTTAGCAGTCTCCATTCGTTGTGATGTTCCTGGGAAGCACGTGAGATTCCCCCACACCCTAACTCTCCACTGAAGCAACCCCAAATCATGACAGTCTGGGTGTTTGACAGTCATTTCCACATAACGCGGATCAAGGAGATACATGTGTGAGGGACGTCTCAACTTGCCATGCCTCAATGCACCACACTGTAAAGTCGAAACATCACTTCTTAAGTTCTTTCTTCAGTCTTCAACAGTGAACTGTTTGTAGTTCCTTGCAAAACTGAGATGAGCATCACGCATCATGTGAGTCAGTAGGGGTTTTTATGGTCGGGGAATGAAGATGCCATCTCAGGTGTTTCTGGCAGCGCTCTTGAATGGTGCATTTTGCAACACTTTTGAGGAGGGTGGGATAGGCTTGCTTCAGTTGTCTTGCTGTGATGAGTAGATTTATTAATACTTTCCTCTTGATGAGCTTGTCAGTAGTTGCTGAAGTCTTTCTGGGATGCCTTAGTACAGATTTACAAGGTTGAACTTCACCTTGTGGGATATTGTTGTCTTTTGCAAATGAGGCTGTATATGGCTGACTTTCTCACCCCCGTACGCTAACAAATATCCTTCACTGACATTTTTGCCTCCCTCAGGGCAAGAATCCAAGCCTTTTCTTGCTGGGTGAGGTTCTTGTGCTCCATTCTAAGGTGTAGGTGGGTGGCACTGGGGGGGGGGGGGGTTTGTTAATCCAGCATCTCATAGCTTGCATCCCCTCTCTATAGTTTTTCCCATGAGGCACTGTCACAATCCTTAATCTGTGGTGATGGGATCACCAGGAAGAGTTGCCAAGTACTAATTAAGTGAGATCTGAGCATTCTGTAGGCTAATAGACACAGAAATTCTGAGGACACCCACCCACAACAAAAGACCCCATATTCCTCAGACTTTCCTTGGATACTGTATTTATGTAAATAGGTCGTAGAAAAAAAAATCCAGTTGTATATAATCTTCATTGTCTAAAGATGAAGAGTATACATAAAACATGAAGAAATGATAAAAGAAATTCTTTTAGAAAATCCTGTGATCATTAATATGGGAAATGATAGACTGGTGAATTTGATCTGTGACAGTTTAGTTGAAGGGATGAGGGGAAGGGTTAAACCAAGAGAGAGAGAGAAACAGATTTACTTAGTGACATGCCAGGGCTTGGAACTGATTCATGTGATGCTGAATGAATGACAGCTGATTTTGTTTTGTGGAAGTGGTTAGTAAACTGACAATTGATTTGAATCTGTTGTGAATAATGTGTGTAGTGTGGAATATTAATAATTTTGAAGTTCTTTATTTTGGAAAATTCTCCACATTTTTCTTTTGTATACTGTTTATTGTTTACTTTTTATTAGTGATAATGATATTGAAGTTAGTCATAAATCTTACATACATATTTTTCCACAGATCACCCTCTCCAGTGCGGAAAAGTGAAAGAGATTTATTACGTGAAAAAGAGGAAGAAGCAGAGGATAAAGAAAGAAAGGAACAGGAAAGAAAAGTTCGTAAAAAGGAATTACAGTATCAGGTTAGAATTTTCTTCTTTTTTTATACACAGATATTTGTGAAATACTGTAATTTTAAGACTTTTTTTGTACCCTTTTTTTTCTCTTCAAAGGCCCATGCATCCCATTCATACATTCCATCAAAAATACCCCTATTTGCAACCACAGACAGTGACCTGTCTTTCCACAGACTCCTAGATGCACTGAGGACCTTGACCCCCTCACTCACTCCCCTATCTTTGGTTACTTTCACCTTTTGCCATTCTACAATCAATCTTTTGGGTATTTCTTGACACAACTCTCTTTTCCAAGGTCACTTCCTATCACAGTCCTCTTTGTACTCATATCATTCCCACTTTTCCAAAATCTTTTACAAATTTTCACCCTTGCCTCCACCAGATAATGATTAGACATCCCACTTGCTGTCCCTCTCTGCACATTCACATACAAGAGTCCCTATTTTGCATGCTTATCAGTCAGTCCAGGATGTCCACAGTCTGTGTGGCCTTCTTACCCTTGTAAGCTCATGTATGCCCCTTTTTAAACCAGGTATTCCCAATTACCTGCTCGTTTTCAGCACTCAATTCCATAAGCTGTTTACCATTCCTGTTCACCTAAATACCTCATGGCCCCCAGTTATACCCTCAGCTGCCACATTACTCACTTTTATGTCGAAATCATCCGTTATTTATAACAATAACTCGTAACCTCGTGTAGGCATGAAAGAAAGCTTAAAAAGTTCTTACAGCCTATAAGAATGAGCACAATATGTAGAATATTTATACACCACGGTAGTCACAGGGTGACTGAGTATGGACGGAGGGGATGCTTAGGCAAGAGGGTGAGTGAGGCAGCCAGTCACAACTGTTTGGTATGGCTAGCCAGTAGGAATGGTGTGTGATTTGACGGTTAGCAAATAGGAATGGTGCATGGATGGGGTGGGAGCAGATCACATGGTGCAAGGATGCTGCCTTGGCAGCATATGTAACATGCCATGTTGTGAGACAAAGATGATACTGGGGAATGTTTCTTGATTCCTAAAACAAGAGGTATTCCTGGAAAAATACTGGAACAAAGTCTCTGTTCCAGTTATTGAAGTCGTCTGGTATCCAGAATTCTAATACTGAGATTTTTTTTGTACATCATATTTTCCACATCTAGAAGTAAATTCAACTTCTGTCGCCTTCTTCTCACATTTTATCTGCAAATGTAATTGGAGCAGGGTAGATTTAGTTACCTGTTACAGATAAGTACAGGAAGACTGAAATACAGAAGAAGGGAATGAAAGACCTACAAACAGAATGAATACGATGGAATTGAGACATAGAAGCAAGCATGATTTAGATATTAGACAGGGTTGGAGATGGATGAAACAGAATCAAATAGTAGAGAAAGTAGTGAAGGCATGGAAATTTGTGAAGCAGAAACATGTGAAGATGGATCACAAGAGATGGTTGATTGTTAGTGCTCATGCACCTGGTAGCAGGAGGAATGTGAAAGAGAGATGAGTGTTCTGTGAGGAGCTGAGTGGGTGTGTCAGCACTATTGATGGATGATTTGAATGTAAAAGTGAGTGATATGTTAGTTGAAAGTATAAGTAGGGGGTATGAGAGTACCCTTTGTGAATGAAAATTGTGAACAGCTTGTCGAATTGTCGGCTGAAAAGGGCTGATGACTGTGAATCATTGGTTTAAAAAATAGGAACATGCATTATTATAAAGGAATACATTGATGGCATGTGCAAGAGATTTATTTGGCATGTGAAAGGTGGGAATTGGTCAGATTACAAAGGGTAGTGAGTGGTGGGATGAAGAAGTAAAGTTGCTTGTGAAAGAGAAAAGAGAGGCGCAGGGCCGTACTTACAGGGATGGAGTGCACATGATTGAGAGATGTATAAGAGAAAGTGACAAGAGGCTACAAGGAAGGTGTAGTGGTTGAAAAAGAGGGCAAATGAGGATTGGGTGAGAAAATATCAATAGACTTTAGGGAGAATAAAAAGATGTTTGGAAGGAGGTAAATATTGTGTGAAAGAAAAGAAAACAAATGGGAACATTGGTGAAGGGGACAAAAGGGAAGTGAAAGCAGGTAGTGATGAAATGAGGAGGAAATGGAATGAGTATTTTCAGCAATTATTAAATGTATTTGATGATAGAGTGGCAGATGTAGGATGTTTTGGTCAGGATGGTTTGCAAAGTGAGAGTCATGGAGAGTGGTTTAGTGAAGAGAGAAGAGGTGGTGAAAACCTTGCGTAACATGAAATGTGGCAAGGCTGCTGGGGTAGATGGTATTGCAGTGGAATTTATTAAGAAAGGGGGTGACTGTGTTGTTGATTGATTGGTAAGGATATTCATTGTATGTATGGATCATGTTGTGGGGCCTGAGGATTGACAGAATGCATGTGTAGTGCCACTGTGTAAAGGCAAAAGGAATAAAGGTGAGTGTTCAGATTAGAGTATAAGTTTGTAGAGTATACCTGGAAAGTTGTATGAAGGGAATTGATTGAGAGGGTGAAGATATGTACAGAGCATCAAATTTGGGAGGTGAAGTGTGCTTTCATAAGTGGTATAGCATGTGTGGATTAGGTATTTGCTTTAAAGAGTGTGTGAGAAATATTTAGAAAAACATGGATTTGCTATGGGCCTTTATGGATCTGGAGAAGTCATATGAGAGGATTAATAAAGATGGTACTATAGCTGTCTCTCCCATTGACAAAGCAACTCTCTTTGGTTCCCGTTTCTCCTCTGACTCCACCTTGGATGACTCTGATATTCCCTCACCCCCTGATGCTCCTCTTACTAATCCTATGACTCTTCCTGTAATC
>JAYMFT010299782.1:0-10258 GCA_038088735.1 Panulirus argus | reverse complement strand
GTCTGTTTTTCCCAATTTCTCAACTCTCTCTATATTTCAATTAGGGCCCGGCCTTCATGTGGACTTTTGTCCGTGACTGGAGCCTTCAACATAAAAAAAAAAAATCTTAATGACTGCATTTCCTCATGCATAACATAATGTTTGACTTCTCTAAATCAAACAAAGAGAATGGTAAAGAGAGAGGAAAAGGCAGATAAGGAAAAATGTGATGAGATCATTCAAGATCAAGATGAGGAACCTAGAGATTGGTAGAATGCCTCTGTAGTACCATTGTATAAAGGCAAAGGAGACAAGCATGAATTTTTGAATTACAGACATACCATTTCGTTAAAGAGTACTTGGTAAGTTGCGTAGGAGAGTGGTGATTTAAACGGTGGTGGTATGCATAGAGAATCAAATTGTGGAGTAACATTGTGGTTTTAGAGGTGGAAAAGGATGTGTGTATCAGGTGTTTGTTTTGAAGAATACATTTGAGAAATGCTAACAAAAACAGATGGATTCGTATGTGGAATTTATGGATCTAGAGAAACATATAATAGAGTTTATGGAAAAAGTTATGTATATATGTTGTGGGAGGAAAGCTATTAGAAGCAGAAAGGTATTTTTATTTAGAGGGTAAGTAGTTCGTGAAGGTAGGTCTGCAGCAAGGGTGTGTCATAGCACCATGGCTGTTTATGTTGTGTAAAGATGAGATGGTGAAGGAAGTGAATGCAAGGGTCAGTGAGAGAGAGGCAGGTATGAAGGCTGTTTAGGATGGGTAAGCCTGGAAGGTTAGTTATTTGTTTACTGACAATATAAGGTTAGCAGCGAAGAGAGACAGTTTACATTGATCAACAAATTTTGACATTTTATGTTTTGGAGATGTGTTTCCCTTTATGGATTTTGGGGTGCTGAACATGGAAATGATCATTAAAATGCCTGATTAGCTATGGTTTCCAAGAAAATCTCACTATCTAACATTTTACATATATTATTCCCATATTGGTGACAGAGGGTACAATCACTGGCTTACCTCGATTAAGTGCAATACTCCTTCATGTTGCTTGTATATAAGCCTTAGAGCATTTTAGTTATTGTCCAGTTGTAGCCAGCTAACAACAGTGAACTCTCTTTGCCCTGGTTCCATTTCCCTATCTCCAAAATGTCTTGATGGAAATGTTTGTCGTGCTGATCACTTACTGCGCTACAGTTAGTTTGAACAAAATGCAGGTGAGAGTGGAGAAGATGTATCTTTAGATTCATTTTCTGCACAATTTCTGGTAGGATGACAACAGCTTTTCCCCAAGTTCCTTGTAGTTGTCAGCCTTGATATTTCCTACTAAGTTGGATGCTACCAGACGGAAAGCGTTCTGTGCTTTCTTCTTGTCACCTCTGAGGATTCAGACAAAATTTTCAATTGTGAAGAGCTTGCTGGTCTGTGAACCGACAAAAACATCCTCCTTGATTTTTGCCCTATTGAGCCTTGGGAATTTCCCACCAAGGTACCTAAACTCTAACCTGTTTGTATCCATATTCAAATGGAATTTTTTTTATGTGGACAGTTTGATGTGCAGAGGCAGTAGTAAAATCTTCCTGTATTCTACCAATGGTAGTTGTTGTGCATTCTTTATTTCTGGTTTCAGTGACTGTTAGAAAGCCCAGTCCCTCTTGTTGTAATGGGAAGACTTTGTTCGACTGTCTCAATCACACAGGAAACAGCAAAACTTAATTTAGCCTTTCTGCAGTCCAAGCAAGATTGCAGCAACCTTCAAGTTGCCAAAAAGCTGCCATTGGTATTTCTTGTAGTTTATGCAGTTCAAAAGATGCTTCATGTTGTACTGTGATTCTTTTTCATGGACTGGATTATCATTTGCAATTGATGGCAACAAGTTGCCTTCATACAGTAGAACAGCTTTTAGACTCAACTTTTATAAGTCTGAACAGTCACCATTCCTCAGAGTTATGAGTAATGCTGAGTAGCCAGCACTCCTTCTACATCTTTGTAGGCAACAAGGTTACCTACAATCTTAGAGAATGGAACAAAATCATTCTGGTGGGCACAAGACACAGACACTATTACATTTTGATCAAGGAGATTCCACTGTTAATGTCTCAAGCATTAGAGTTGTGCCTTACCTTGACAATTCCAGATTTCTAATGAGGTTGCTTAATTCATTTTGCCTCCTCTTTGGTTCAGCAGACATCACATAGGTTTAATATCAGGATCTCTTGATGCTGATGGCTTTCATGTTTCACAAATTCTGTCATACTGTTCATCTAACAATTCTAGGAAAAATGAGTCGGGGGGTTTCAGAATGGGAAGCCCTTCACTGTGGGGTATGGGGAGTATAGCAGACGGTATATTCGGATAGCTTAAGGTCCACTTTTTTCTGTTGGGAAATACCTTGCTGGACTGGAGGCATTATGCAGAAATAACATTCATTGACTTGACCTATCGACTTCATCCACACCTTGGGCATGGGAAAAGGCATCGATCACCTTATATGATTCAACCAGCTGCAAAGGTTTGTTGCACAAGCATTGCAGCTTACTATATAAGGCTTGAAAGATTATCAGAGAAAAATATTCAACTGCTGGATTGACCTGGGAACTCCCAGACCTTGATTCAAGAGAGAACTGGTGGATCCAAATGAAAGTCAGGGTTGCATTCCTTATCATCTTGTTAGTTCCTCACCCGATTCAGGAGATTAAGACCCTATGGACCCAAAATGGACATAGAATACTTCAGGAACCTTGCTAGTTCCATGTCCAGACATCTGCAGATGGTAATCAAGGCCAAAGGAAAGATGACAATGTACTAAAATGTAATTCTGACATGTCTGTTATATATCTGATGCCTGTTCAGTTCTGGAACTCCCTCAAGCGGGTGGCCATGACAGTAGAGTCTTCATTATTAGTGAACTCCATTGCCACTTCTTAGCCTTTAGTGCCTCACCCTTAATAGGCCACTAGCAGAGGGCAAGTCTAGTGCAGTGTTTGTAGAGGCTTCTCTACCTAATGTTCCCACTGACTACTATATAATGCTCCCACCCAGTGTTCTTACCAACTAGTTCTACCTAATGTTTCTAACTAAAACTCATATGTAAATGTTCCTACTACTGCTTCTACCTATTGCTTCTACCATTTTATCGAAAAGCAGAGCTAGCACACAGTGCTCACCACAAGAAAACCTAGATGTATAAAGAATTAGCTGTGTGAGTTAGGTGTTGTTAAGTG
Organism: Panulirus argus; assembly: GCA_038088735.1. NCBI lineage: Eukaryota > Metazoa > Arthropoda > Malacostraca > Decapoda > Palinuridae > Panulirus > Panulirus argus. The sequence goes on along the minus strand of JAYMFT010299782.1, from coordinate 7,042 downwards.
TTATGTATGACATGGAGAAATTGTGTGTTTGAACAGAATGCTAGTAGTCCATGTGTGGATGAGGCAGAAAGAAAAGACAGCTACCTGGATTAGAGGAATGCAACTTGACAACTACTGAAGTGCTGGCTCACTATGGAGCCATCAATAGCCTTCCCAATATCCAGACTCATAATACTGGTATTATACCACCCTGGTCATTGGCTGCCTACCAACTACAACCTACCTAAGCTTGACATTACTTTGAAAATGTATGGAGACGGACAAGGTTTTTTGTGGACAATATGTATATATGAAAAGAAAGATCATGAGAGGCAAATGTTTTTGGAGCAGCCGAGTGTGTGTTTCAGCAGTTTTAACATATGAGACAGGTAATATAAATGCAAAGGTAAGTACTGTGCTAATTGAAGGTATGATTGGGGTGCATAGGGTATTCAGTATTATGATTGGTAATGGTTAAGATCCTGTGGAGTTGTATGCTGACAGAAGACTGATGATTGAGAATACCTGGTTTAAAAAGAGTTACATACACAAGTATACATATGTGAGTAGGAGAGATGGTCAGTGGGCATAATTAGATTACATATTAATTGATAATGCCCTGAGGTAGGGGAGAAAGAATTCTACCTCCATATTCCCTATGTGTTGCAGAAGGCGACTGAATGGAGTGGGAGGAGGGGGCTGAAAATCCTCCCCTTCAGTTTTTGCTTTTCCAAAAGAAGGAACAGAGAAGGGGGCCAAGTAAGGATTTTCCCTCTAAGGCTCGGTCCTTAGTTCATAACACTACCTTGCTAATGTGGGAAATGGCAAGTATGCATGAAAAAAGAATTAATTGATAGACGAGTAAAACACTTTTGGATGTAAGTGTGCTGAGAGGGGCAGCTGATGGGATGTGTGATCACTGTCTGTGAAGAAGTACCAGGAGAGATTGAGTGTAATGAAGCAAGGGAATGCATGAGGAATAGGAGGTATTTGTAGAAGCAGTGATGTCATGTGCAAGAGATGCATGTGGTATGCGTAAGGTGGGAGGTGGGCAGATTAGAAAGAGAGTGAGTGGTGGGATGAAAAAATAATGTGTCTAGTGAAAGAGAAAAGAGAGACATTTGGGCAGTACTTACAGGGAAAGAGTGCAGATGATTGGGAGATGTATAATAGAAAGCGATAGGAGGCCAAGGGTTTGGTAAAGGTGTTGAAAAAGAGGGCAAATGAGAGTTGGGGTGAGAGATTGTCATTAAGCTTTAGGGAGAATGAAAAGATGTTTTGGCAAGATTGCAGGAGTCAATGGTATTGGAGTTGAATTTATTAAGAAAGGTGGTGACTGTGTTGTTGATTGGTTGGTAAAGATATTCAGTGTATGTATGGATCATGGTGAAGTGCCTGAGAATTGGAGGAGTGTGTGTATAGTGCCATTGTATAAAGATGAGTGTTCAAACTACAGAGGTATAAGTTTGTTCAGTATACCTCTTAAGTTGTATGGAAGGGTATTGACTGAGGGTGAAAGCATGTGCAGAGCATCAGATTGGGGAGGAACAGTGTGGTTTTAGAAGTGGTAGAGAATATGTGGAGTTGGTGTCTTTTTAAAGAATGTGTGTGAGAAAGATTTAGAAAAAACAGACGGATATGTATGTGGCATTTATGGATCTGGAGAAGGCATATGATATGGTTAATAGAAAAGCTCTGTGGAAGGTCTTAAGAATATATGGTGAGGAGGTAAGCTGCTAGAAAAAGTGAGAAGTTTTTATCAAGGGTGTAAGTTGTGTGTATGAGTTGAAAGAGAGGAGAGTGAATGGTTCCAATTTGAGGTTGGTCTTCAGTGGGGGCATGTGATGTCACCATGGTTGTTTAATTTGTTTATAGATAGAGTGGTGAGGTCAGTAAACTTGAGAGTCTTGGAGAGAGGGGCAAGTATGCAGTCTGTGGGAGATAAGAGGGTCTGGGAAGTAAGTCAGTTGTTGATTTGCTGATAATACAGCACTGGTGGCAGATTCAAGTGAGTAACTAAAAAAGTTGGTGACTGAGTTTGGAAGAGTGCATGAAAGGAGAAAGTTGAAAGTGAATGAAAGCAAGGCTATTAGGTTCATCAGGGTTGAGAGACAAATTAGTTGGGGTGTAAGTATGAATAGAAAAAAACTGGAGGAAGTGCAGTGTTTTAGGTAATTGGGACATAGAAGTGAATGGAACCATGGAAGTGGAAGTGAGTCATAGTGGTGGGGGAGAGGGTAAAGGTTCAGGTAGGGCTGAAGAATGTGTGGAAAAAGAAATAATTATTCGGGAGGGCAAATATGAGTATGTTTGAAGGAAATAGCAGTCCCAACAATATTGTATGAATGTGAGTCATGGGCTAAAGATAAGGTTGTGTGGAGTAGAGTGGATGTATTTTAAATGAAACATTTGAGGACAGTATGTGCTGTGATGTGGTTTGATTACGTAATGTAAGGGTAAGAGAGATGGGTAGTAATAAAAAGAGTGTGGTTGAGAGAGCAGAAGGGGATTTATTGAAATGGTTGGACATATGGAGAGAATGAGTGAAGAAAGGATGACAGAGAGGATATATGTGTTAGAAATGGAAGGAACAAAGAAAAAGAGGAAATTAAATAGATGGAAGGATGGAGTTAAAAAGATTTTGAGTGATCGGGGCCTGAACATGCAGGAGGGTGAAAGGCGTGCACAGGATAGAGTGAATTGGGATTATGTGGTATACTGGGGTTGACGTGCTGTCAGTGGACTGAACCAGAGCATGTGACGCGTCCAGGGTAAACTGTGGAAAAGTCTGTTGGGCCTGGATATGGATAGGGAGCTGTGGTTTCAGTGCATTACAGATGACAGCTAGAGAATGGGTGTGAAAGAATGTGGCTTTTCTTCATCTGTTTCCTGGTGCTAACATGGGAAACAGCGATCATATATGAAAAAAGTATTTATGTACACATATTTACTTCCTGGCAGAGGAGTTCTTTCTATTCTCATGAGGCTTCTGTAACACTCAAGAAGCTGGCCATGCCCACTGATTGGGACCACAGGTCATAGAGTGTTGTAATGCTGTAAATGCATCAAAGTGTAGAGTGCAGGATAATTGAATAGTAAGTGCTTGGTGTCTTTTTTAAGGTGGTTGCATTGTGGGTGTAAAGGGTCTTGGAATATGTTGAAACGGTGTTTGTAGTATTGTACTGTTGGGTGATTCCTGAGCATAGACGGGAGAGTGCGACTCAAGTTTGTCAGAGGAGTGCTTGTTGGGTTATTTCAATGTGTATGTGTTTTGCCATTGTTATATTTGTTTATGGGTGAGGGATGTGTGAGTATTTATTACTGAAGTGTGAGGTAGGGGTAAACTTTTTATTTCTACTTGAAGGTTGGTGGTAGGTTATAAAGTGGTTTGGGTGGGAAAGGTCTATGGCTGTTGCATAGAATTGAGTGCCAAGCATGTAGTGGGACTGTATTTGGAGGATCGTCATTTCATTTTGAAGATGCTAAGTGTTTGTGGTTGTTCGGCTGCCAGTGATTGTTTTGATTGCACAATTTTGTTTGCCTTTCAAGTTTGTTATATTTGCTTTAGAGAGGATGGAAAACCAGGCAAGTGAGGCTTAGTTTAAAGTTGAGCAAACTAATTGTCTGTAGAGGATGTTGAGGGATTCTTTTCCTTGTCCAAATCTGGTGCCAGTTAAAGTTCTGAGGGCATTTAATTTGTGTATAGTTTTTTAGAGGTAGGGAGTAAATTTCATGTGTTTTGTATATGATGCCTAGAATGGTTGGTGTTTGTTTCACTGAAAGATACTGTCCATTCAACATGACTGGAAGGTGTGAGCTGGACTTACATTATTCTTGGGTTAAAAAAGTGATTGAAGACATCTATGGAGATGCAGACATTCTGTTTTAGGTTAGCGGTTGTGTACTGTAGTGCTGCATATAATTTCCTCAGGATCCCTTTCCAAGGAAGGATCCTGGTTTTATGTAGGAACTCCTTTCCATGGGATCTCACAACCCAAGGCTGCACTACTTCCAATATTGTAGCCTGCTTTTAGTAAGTCTTTTACTATATGCTCATTTCTTCCTCCTTTCAATTGTCCCCTACAACAGTCACAGCACATGCTGCAGGCCCAGGTGGACCCCACTTCACTTCTTTTGGCTTGGTGCACGTCTTTCCTGCAGCCTTCAAGATTTTGCCTAAAAGCGCAGTATGGGGAAGAATTTCTGTGTTCATAGGGCCTCATCTTTGGACTTGCCTGGTTTGTGGGAGAGTGCTTTTATCCAGAATTCTAGAAATTTTATGAACAGTACAACTGGTGGTGCCATTTGAGAGGTGGTTTCAGATTTAAAAAAACAGGAAATCTTTAAAATTTGACAGCATCGTGGTCTCAAGGATCTTTGTTTACCGGGAAAAGTAAGACATGTGAATGTAGTAACTGCAACTGCAGAAGCATTCAAAAGAAAAATTTGTTATCTGTTTAAAGATAGTTCCAGTTAAACCCAGGATTGATTATTATGTAACTGTGTGGTGTTAAAGAGAAACTATACTGATAATTACTCATTAAGCAAGACATGTAGTGAGTGCTACTTACCAACCCTGCAAGTTTTAGGTAGGTAGCTGCCCTCTTTGAGTTGAAAGCTGTTTGTCAAGTAATAAGAACAGTTAGCTAAGGCATTGATTACCCTCTGGTTTCTCTGAACTCTGTATGTATATTATTATTACATTTTTCGATTAGGATTTATGTTATAATTACAGTAACCAAGGCTCTCACATTTTTTTCTGTGGTTTGAATGTGCCTTTGGTGCACAGTTTGTGCTAAAATACACCCAGCATTGCAAACCCAAACACAATTGTGAACTAAATGGTATAGACAGTGCAAGTTTTGGATTAACATTTAAAATTTTGTCATAACCAGTGGAATTCAAGAAGCTTTGACAGTTCCAGTCACCCAAACAACCATAAAAACAAACTAGCATTTTAACAATACAGTTGTCACAATTAGTTTCATCAAACATTGTTTTTCTTTTAAATGTATGAAATAAGCTGATTGTAACATTGTTGACAGTATGTGATAAAGGAAAACTAATTATTTTGTAGACTGAAAATTCAACTTGATTTCCAGATCAGCCTGTATAATGGCATCAGGAGGCAACAGTGTGACACACTGGCGTCTCTTAACACAGCTGCGGGACTTCATCACCAGGGCTACTCCTCCTTTGGCAGCCCTTCAAAGAGATCTTACTGAAGTTATTAAAAAAATTCCTGATACAGTTCAGGCAACACCAGAAGCCAATCCACAGTCAGGAGTGAATAATTGTCAAAATGAAAATGGAAACAAGGAGGAACTCAACTTGAAACCTGTTGGTTAGTTACATAAATTATGGTCTTATTTTATAATATTTAATGAGCTTTTCATTTAGATGCAGTTTATATAAGTAAACAAAACTAATGAGAAACTCCTCAGTGATGCTTGTCTGTGTCCTTTCTTCTTATAATGATACAACTTTATCAAAGGTGACCTTTAGCTTGGAGAGTTACTACATTTAGGGAACTAGTAGAAGCAAGAGCTCAAATTGGGGATGGAAGGATGGAATGAAAAAAGATTTTGAGCAATCGGGGCCTGAATAAGCAGGAGGGTGAAAGGCGTGCATGAAATAGAGTGAATTAGAACGATGTGGTATACCTGGGTTGACATACTGTCCATGGACTGAACTAGGGCATGAGAAATGTCTGGGGTAACCATGGAAAGGTCTGTGGGACCTGGATGTGGATTGTGAGCTGTGGTTTCAGTACATTACAGATGACAGCCAGATAATGGGTATGAGTGGATGTGGCCTTATTTCATGTGCTTCCTGGTGCTACCTCGCTGACACAAGGGGTGGCATTGCTGTTTCCTGTGGGGCGGGGTGGCACCAGGAATGGATGAGGGTGAACAAGTATGAATATTTTATATGTGTATATATGTATCTTTATGTGTATGTGTATGAATATGTATGTATATATGTATAAATTGATAAGTATATGTATGTGCATGTATGTATATATGGATGTACATGAGTGGATGGGTCTTTGTTCGTCTGTTACTTGGCACTACCTCGCTAACACAGGAAATGACGATCAAGTATTAGTGATGGGTGATTTAAATGCAAAGGTAAGTAATTTGGCAGTTGAGGGTATAATTGGTGCACATGGGGGTATTCAGTGTTGTGAATGGAAATGGTGAAGAGCTCATGGATTTGTATACTGAAAAAGGACTTGTGACTGGGAATACCTGGTTTAAAAAGAGAGATATTCACAAGTATACATATGTCAGTAGAAGAGATGGTCTGCTGGCAATGTTGGATTATGTATTAATTGATAGGCATGTAATAGGAGAATTTTGGATGTTAATGTGCTGAGAGGGGCAGCTGGTGGGATATCTGATCACTACCTTGTGGAAGCGAAGGTGAAGATTTGTGAGAGTAAGTGAGCTTCGAAAGGAGACTTGTGTGAAGAAATATATCCGGAAAGTTTGAGTGTAGAATGGCAAAGGTGAGAGCAAGTGAAGTGAGGGGAGTGGATGAGGAATGGGATGTATTCAGGGAAGCAGTGATGGCATGTACAGGAGATGCATGTGGCATGAGAAAGGTAGGAGGTAGGTAGATTAGGAAGGGTAGTGAGTGGTAGGTTGAAGAAATAAAGTTGTTAGTGAAGGAGAAAAGAGAGGCATTTGGACGATACTTACAAGGAAGGAGTGCAAAAGACAGGGAGATGTATAAGAGAAAGCGGCAGGAGATCAAGAGGAAGGTGCGAAGGTTGAGAAAGAGGGCAAATGAGAGTTGGGGTGAGAGAATATCGTTAAACTTTAGGGAGAATGAAAACATGTTTTGGACGGAGGCAAATAGTATGCGTAAGACAAGAGAACAAATGGGAACATCGGTAAAGGGGGCAAAGGGATAAGTGATAAAAGGGAGTGATGGAGTGAGGAGGAGATGGGATTGTGACAAAATCTATGTAGGACAAACTAGTCGTGATCTTCCTACGAGGATTACAGAACATAAGAGAGCCATCAGATATGGTCAAACAAATTCAGCAATATTTAAC
>JAYMFT010299771.1:0-10258 GCA_038088735.1 Panulirus argus | reverse complement strand
TATATATATATATATATATATATATATATATATATATATATATATATAGCGTTAATGTGATGGCCTTGATTAGGGCCACAGCTGCCCGTGCCGTCTCAGCTAACACAGAAAACAAAAATACCGCGCTATTGGTCGATGTTATTAACGAGCGTGGACTGCTTTCTCACCACATGCGACGTCTTGAATCTTGGTAATGGTCGGGTCCAAGCAGGAGACGGACTCCAGAGCACACTGGTTACTGTACGTCTTGCCGTCGCTGCCACACACAGGCGCGTAGATGAAAGGGCAATGTGTTGGGCACTTTCGTTGCGAGTTGTCTGTCTTGACTGGAATAGACAAACTAGAATTCTAAGCCATGGAATATTTCATGGTGTGTTTGTGAAGGCAAGATCGTTTTGTTATACGCCATAGTTTTTTTTTTTTTTTTGTGACATTATTCGGCAGAACCACGGGGGAGGATAGAGAGTATGACTGCACAGAAATAATACAGGTGATGACCGCAGAATAAACGTGATACACGTTGAATCCATTCTGAGTGTGATTTCCCTAAAATATTGGGGAAGGAGATCCCTTTAAAGGTATTTTAGGTGCTACTTTGGCGTTGTACTCTAGAATCCAGAGGATGATTATTGAGGTATCTTACCGCATTCACCATCGTAGAGCTTGGTGATGGTGGTTGAGCTGTGGCAGTTGGTGACGTCTAAGGTACACTGGTTGCTGTACGTGTTGCCATCGCTGGCGCACAGTGGCTCGTTGCTAAAGTTGCAGGTCGTGGGGCACGGCCGCTTCGTGGGGCCTGTAACAGTAATAATGGCATCGTTACATTAATTAAGAATGGTTGGTGTAAACGTTGATGATTGTTAGTACCTCTTAAGGAGGTAGTGCGGTGAGTGTGTGTACTCTTGGGAATGGATGGATGTCAGCTTTATGCCCCTTCTTGCTTAATAACTTAATTTTTTGTGTTTTTTAGCCATATTTGCTCAGTGTTAAGGTGCGGTGAGATGTCTCTATATGTGGGCTGTATTTTGCATCCAGCTTACCTCTCCCTCCCGTTCCTTTTCTACAGAGACATTTAGAAAGGAAACTTGTTTGGATGCATTCAGTCCCTGGTGAATGTGAATATAATTATGTAATAATTCTTAGCGGCAGAGACTCTTATTCAAGTAAGTTGTGAGGTGAGCGCCACACGCTAAGCCTAGTCAAATATTGACATTGTTTTTACTAACTTACGATAGTTTCTCCTTATAATTATTTTGTGTAACCTATAATTATGTGATATATCAGTTTTCTTTGTTGTGATTGCTTGCTGAAATTCATGTGGCACAATCGACCATTTATTATACCCTTGCTATCCAGTGAATATTTTTAGATGGACCTTATATTACCCTCTTGAAATGTCGAAGGATCTATTAAGAGGGGTAGCTGACAAACCGTTCCTTCCCGCCACGTCAGAACCAAAAAGTGCGTTGTGCATATGTGGTCGTGAGTGTTTTGGTGCTGTGTGGGAGCACACACGGAGTCGCCATTCTGTAAATACCCTACCCCCCCCCCCTCCCTTCCCCCTGCAGCTGTGATTCCTGTCGTGCTGTGGTGCTGTCTTACCGCAGACGCCGTCGTAGGCCTTGGAGACGCGTTGTCTTTTGCAATGCCGCTTCCTCAGGACGCACTCGTTCGGGTAGGTTAGGCCATCGCTTCCACACACCGGCAGGTACTCCCTGGTGCACCGCCTCGGACACCTCTCTGCTATGCAACACACCACTTAGCACTTCTTGCTGTGCCCTTCTGGTCTCCCGTCCACACACATCAGGAATTTTTATGTTACCGTTACTGTCCTCTCAACAGTTTAACCTCACGTCATGAGCCATCAGGAGGGAGTGGTGGGTGGTGGGAAGGAGAGGAGCCTTTTACTCTACTATCTTATCTCCATCTATATAGAGTGGGTGACTTACTGTCGTCCAGCAGATAACCTCTTCACGTAGACAATCGGGAGAAAATATTGGGCGGGGAGGAACCTTCGGCTTCACTAGTCTGTGACCTGCTTATGTAGATCGGGAATTCGGGATGTTATTATATCCAGGAGAAAAACCTCGTCATAGACCATCAAGTAAGGAATGGTGGGTGGGAAAGGAGGAGAGCCATCTGCTTTACTATCCTGTCTTCATCTATGTGAATGGGGAATTTTGATTACTCTCATTGTATTCCAGCAGATTACCTCGTCATAGACCATCAGAAGGGAATGGTGGTGGGGGGAAAGACCCTTCTGTTCTTTCTCCGTCTACTGTCAAATGATTAGGAATGTAGGGCACAATTAGTCCTTCAGCAGATGACCTCGTCATAGACCATTAGGTTCTCTGTCGTCTGGCTTTCCAGTGTCCTTCGTCTGCCTTAACAGCTCACATTCATCTCTCCAATTGGATGACTGAAACACCTGGGAAGTTAAGTATTATAGGGTGAATTACTTTACAATATATGAGTGATAATATCGAGTTAGTAGACTTTGACGAATCGCGCCACAGATCTTGATAGATTTACCAGACCTTAACTTGACATACAGTCTGTTCAGCGTGTATTAGGAAGATTTCTGTGTATATTTTAAGTGGAGAAAAAGTAATCATTAATTGAATAAGTAACCTAAATATTTAATATACCTTAAGGAAGACATTTTTGATTGTACATCATATATTCCTAAAACAGTAAATACACCTTATAGGAAAATGTGTAAATATGCTGATTTTGGACTGACGCCTCAATACTTTTTTTTTTGTATTATTTATTAGTTATCTAAGCTAAGGTAGCAATAATCTTTGTTATGAGTGTATGCAGATAGAAGATACCTTGGAAGCATGCAACATTTGGTTAACATAATCTTCCTAAACGTAATTAATGCTTCTTTGAAGATTCTGAAGCGTTGATATTACTTTTCTTCCACTCAGAACGACAGATCTGCCACTGTGAGTGGATTGGGCCAAGTATACCTTGCCAGGGAGGTGACTGTCACCTCGAAACTAAGGATTTTCGTGTGTTATACCGTCCAGTTAACGTCATTAGTCTGTTCCCCCACGCTATGGTTTTTCCAGTTCATTACCAACTCGGCTCTCAGTATGCTAATATCCTCCCAAATCAGTTGATATTCGAATTCTCCCATTCTTTTTTAATTGTATACATGGTGGCTGACCTTTGCCTGCCACAGCAGTACTTCAGCCGAATGGTATCTAGCATAGCCTAGTCTCAATGTACCGAATAACTGTATAGAAAAATAAAGAGGAACAGACTTACGGCGCTGACTGTATGTATGTATACTTGTGTGATGCGAATGCTTAACTACGGCATACACTCGAAAGGATTGTGTCATCTCCACTACACCATAGTTCCTGCTGGAGCTGTAGCCACTGTTGGAACTGATCTTAACTACAGGGGGCTTAACGGTTATTGCAGGAAGCTTACAGCAGAAGCTGTAGTCACCGAAAAGGGACCGTACTTACTGCTGCAGGAACCGCTCCTGACGGTGGTAACCTTGCTGCCCGTGCAAGCCTTCAGCAGCAGGAAACACGGGTTGTCGTACGTCTTGCCGTCGCTACCGCACACGGGCTCTTTGCCGTCCGGGCAGGATGTCGGACAGGGTCTCTCCACGACTGGTCGTCGGAAGGAAAGGTCCGTTAGTGTCATGCCACATCTCCACGTAGTTTGGAACAAACAACACGCAGGTGTTCGCACAGCATGGTTTCCCCATGACCTTAGAGACATGACAGTTTTCCAAGGGATATCGCAGACAAAGGTAGGAGACCAGAACGAGTACTTACCGCATTTGCCTTTGTGTCTGAGGACAAGGCCGTTGGCGTAGTAGCAAGCGAAGTAGAGGAGGACGCACGGGTTGGCGTATGTGACGCCGTCCGAACCGCACACCGGGCTGTACATGCGGTCGCACACGAAGGAGCAGGGGTCTGGCACGGCTAGAGGGCAGGCAGGGGAAGAGAGGCAAGGCTCGGTTATTAAACATCAACGACGAGGTTGTGAGTATCATTCATGGCTACCCCTGAAACAGCAGAGATTCTAGACGCGAGAGAACTTGATCTTAAGAGACAGAAATAACTGAAATCAGTCCTGTAACTGGGATCCTGATGCTCAGGCAAACATATCCCAATCCTTGTAAGCAAGCCTTCCAGACCTTCTTCTCAGATGGAAGACATCCATCCAGATGGATTACTGGAAGTGGGAAATAGGCTTAGAATGTATGGTATTCATTAACTATACCATGAGCGTCAACAATCGCACAATCCTGCCCCACATTCCTCCCAAAACCTCTACTCAGGGCACAACCTTAGCTGGTATTAAGAGTAAATCACAGACTATATATATACAGTTCAGTTTCAATACTTTATATTCCTTGATAGAGGAAATCATGTAGCCTTAAAATAAAACTTCCCACGCTCACCCGGGGCCACCTATAAACAAACGATCACACAGGTCACCACGACTCACGCCCATCCGGTACCTCAAAGTATGTTCAAAGGTTACGCCCATCCTGTACCCCAAATTACTGTCGTAGGGTACGCCCATCCGGTACCCCAAATTACTTTCGAGGAGTAGGCCCATCCGGTATCCCTAAATTACGTCCAAAGATTGAGTCACGGACTGACTTCAACGGGGCTTGATAGTCACCGGCCTCCAATACTCACTGCACGATCCCAGCTTGACGGTCCTGACGGAGGATTTGCGACAGTTAGCCCGGGTGAAGAAGCAGAGGTTGGGATACGACACCCCGTCGCTGCCGCACACGGGGTCGTAGACGTACTCACACTGGCTGGGACATCCTGAAGCGAGGAGAGGAAGATGTACTCACCACACCTCATGTGGCCTGACAACACTTGTCTGTACCCAGGTTGTCCTGGGCCTCGACACGATTCATCAGATATTTAGACTTAGGTTAAAATGTTGAGGCACCAGCAGTGTGAAGGTGTGTGTTTATGATTTGTGTAATGGCTTACACCATACGTCGGACATAACAAGTACAGAAACTGTTCCAGTAGGAAAGTGTTCATTTATTTAATATATTTCCGCCAAGACTTCCGTTGCCACCAATTTTTGTGCACTACCTGGCGCCTTAAAGATATAAATATCAACTCTACACTATCTAATCTAATGCGCTGGGTTGCAACCTTGATCAGAGACATAAATTAAACCAGAGGAGATATGTATGACTACGCTAGGGTGTGTATGTGTCTATGTGTGTGCAGACATACATACTTAGGCGTAATGACTTGGCACATATATACAAGAAGACGGGGCAACACGAGTGTAAAATTCTCTCCCTCTAACGCACAAATAGTAATCACACAGTAATCACAAACACCCATACCTTCAGTCGCTCGGCTGATGGTATTATAGCAACACTTACTCGCTCGTTGACCCCTGAAAACAATATCTTGTGACGTCACGGGCGTAACGGTCAACGCCCGCAGAAGCAGCGATAGCAGTAAGGGCGACGCTGGCTTGACCATCCTCACCATTCCGGCACCTGTGACGAGTGTAGGGAATGAGTTGCAAGAAGTGTATTATTCTGGTTCTGTTGACATACGTAAGACGTTAAGATATATACATAAAATTTTTAAGATTTTACGAAAATGCGTTGAGGGAAAAAGACTTCGATTTACGAAAGTATGTAGCATTGAAAAGATAAATGTTTTGGTGATGCAAAAATTACATAAAATGGATGAGAAATGTTTAGATTTTACAAAAATTCGGTTACGTTAGAGAGAGAGAGAGAGAGAGAGAGAGAGAGAGAACTTCACGTTATGTAGAATTGAGGGAAAAAAGTTCACTTTATGAAAATATGTTGAACACATAAAGAAAGACCTTTTAGCCAACTCTAATGAACTCCATATCTCACAAACACACACACACACACACAAGGAGAGGAAAAAATAGTAATTCATAGACACTTCGCCGTGGGGAGCGGTGATTGTTCATCTACCCCTCGCTGTGGGAGAGTGATTGTATATGGAGACACCTCACTGTTGGCTTAATTATGGCTGGTTAATCGACAGGCTTCGCTATGGGACGGACCTTGTTTATCGAGACGCTTCGCTGTAAGTCGGGAATGCCGCAGAAGATTGTGCTGATAAATTATCCTAACACAGTGACATATTATCGTCTTTTACATTACAGAAGAAATCTGACTGCTTCTCTGTTTTCGTAATAGGTTATGGCTCCGTACTATTTTTTAAACTGGAGACGGAAAATGCCCTCTGCAACGCTAGTTTTAGGTGTAGTATGAGAAAAGTATATGGGACAGGAGTGTCACGGCATATGATGAATAGTTTAGGGTGCCACTCGCCGCGGGGAGGAGAATAATTACTCCCCAACACGCCCCACAGTGGGAGGAAAGATCAATTCGCTGACGCCCTCGTCGGCAAGGGGCGGTGATCGGTCTCTTCCACAGCGTCTATTATGGAACGCTCGTTGGTCGCTCACATTGACATCACAGGCAGGTTATTTATTTTTTTTTTTTTTGAGTGTGTCTATCACTTCTAGCAACACTGTATTCTCTGAACTTGTGTGTGTGTGTGGGAGAGAGAAGCTTGTGTTTCACAAGCAGTTCTGGCACCACTGTAATTCTCTGAACTTGACCGTTGCTCGGAAGTTGTGGCAACCAGTGGAATCCTAGCTCCACAAAACAGGTCCGTGGACGTCAGCGGTAAATCCTCGTGTAATTACAAACTCTGTTGATATTCAGTAGTATTACATTCGTGTTTCCTTGTTGCTAGTCAGAATTTTGTGGGGGGGAAATTCAGTTGAATTTTGTATTCGTCCGTGAAAACATCACAACCAGTTATGGGGCGGGAAGAGGCACGACTCTGAACAACTTGGTATCGTTGAACAGGGTGTACGACGTATGACTCGAGCACATCGTCAACGGCACTTGGGACTTGACAAGCAGGCCTTGAAAGCACGACGGTAGGACACCCACAAGCACGGAAGTTTTTGAGCCTGCCTTAAGACATTCCCCCATTCATTCCAGTCTCTCCCAAACTGTTTTAAAACTCCCACTTTTTAACAGTCTGATTGTTACAGCTGTATCCCATTTACCTTAGCCAATCCCCATTTTCATAACCCCCACCCCAACTTGTAACAACCCTCCATCACAATTTACGATCATCTCTCCACGTCCCACAACTCTCCTTACCTTATCATAACCCTGTCTCATATATCACAAACTTCTCGTATTTGTTACGTTACAGTCTTCCCTGCTAACCACGTCTTCTTGGTCACAGCCTACCTCTGCAACCCTCTTTCCGTTTTGACAAAAATTCCATTATTCATCACAGCCCTCCGACTTTCACAACTTTCCCCGAACTGTCACAACTTTCCCCCAAGCTATGACTACAACAGCCTTTCCGTCTCATGTTCAGAGGTTCTGAGAAACATCAGTTCGCTGGCCAGCGTCACCATTCTGCTTTACTGTTCAGTCTCTACAGATCAAGAATTTATGATACTGTTGTCCGTCAGATGACGTTGTTATAGACCATCAGGAGGGAGTGGTAGGTGTGGAAGAGCCTTCTCCTTTTACTATCTTCTGTCCATCTATATAAATTGGGAATGTAAGGTACTATGTCTGTCCTCAAGCAAATAGCCTCGTCACAGACTATGTTCTGCGTTGTGCCACTTCATTTAACTTGGTCCAAACAAGACGCAAGGAGTTTTACTTCAAGATTTTCATATACGTCGGTCTATTGGAGAAGACAGTACGACACGACAGCTTCCAGTTTTCAACGAGTTTGTCTTGAGACCGGTCGAATGTTTCTTCGATCAGCGATTCGTCACTTAAAAAAAAAATGGTTAAGATCGTACAATATTATTATCATCACTAGACTCCTTTTCGCTGTTTCTCGAGCGGTATACATAGTACAGATATGAAACGCGGTGTAGCACGTACACTGAGAGAGAGAGAGAAGAAGTTAAGGCGCCACCTGCACACGGAGGGAGCCAGTGAAGAACTGGCGCAGTGGCCGAGGTGGTCTGCCACGCTCACTGACTTGCAGGATGTTCTGAAGGTTGGAGGCAGGAGGTGCCGTCTACCTCTTATTCTGCCCTGTCCCGTGTCATTGTCACAAGCACCGTACACGCGCGCACACACGCGAGAGTGTAAAGTTTCCATTCTATATGCACAGGCAGTTAATAACACGCGTACATAGCCTAGCCTTAAGTAGATAGGCAGGGAAACTCCAACAAGCCGATTCCGCAAGATGCCGCCTGAATTTCAAATTAGGGTCGATTTTTATGGTCCGTCTGTAGGGCCGTATAATATCCTAGCTTTCGTGCTCTGTTCCCACCATAGAGGATTCGTTTAGAGGTAAAATAATCATACCCAGTGATACAAGTTAACCCCTTGAGCATTTTCGTACAACCCTTGGGCAATAATGGCCTTTCCTTTGACCTAACCCTCATGTGTGAGGTCAGAGACCAAGCCATTTTACCTTAGGGTCGTCCCGTCTTGCTCATGAGTCGTATCAGTCGTGTTCACGGGTCGCACCCGGGAGGCTATGCAAGGATTTTGTGTGGTCGATAAGGGGGTACCACAGTTAACGATATCCTTCACGGAAAGTTAGTGTTCCGTATGAGGATCCCAGAAGTATCCTTTGCGTTCCATTCGTAAGTTTGAGTAGCACGTCAGGTCGTGCATGACTGGCCGTAACGAACGGGTGATCGGACGCATATTTTACGACATACTCAGCTCTGCTGCTCCTCTGCGTCATACAGTTTGTTATACAACGCCAGGGTCTCCCTTTAAGGGGCTCCGATAAGTTCTTCAAAGATGCGAATCTGTGTCTGCTGGCACAAATTCTATCCAGTACTCACGTCAGGTGGTTTCTTCATAATTCGTCTTCTAAACTGTATGTGATATGATAGACCACGTTTTGGCCCGCGGGCCGCACTTTGATAGGTTGTGTTGATTAAACATTCCATGCTAATTCTTACACGTTGCATTCGTGTGTGAAAAGGAGCAGCAACACATTTCTGTGTTCAGGGAAAGTTGGACATTATATAAACTATCGTTCTTGCTTAATCCACAGATATATGTTTTCTCCATACTCTTGTACTGTATTACGCAACATAAGGCTGTTCATCACGCCTCTCTGAATTCCTGTCCTTATCCTTGGTGCAGGCGGTGTGTTAACCTGTACAAGAACTGCCATAAATTCCCTATAATTGTCGCCCCTCTCAAGGATACTGTGGCAAGCTATTGACCAGAATGATGGTAGAGGGAATGGAAACCATCATTTGACGTAGCGTGTTTTTAGCCGCCATATCATACAGCTATAGAGGACCCCACATGGTTGAAATGCTCCCCATGTTCGCTCTGTGAATATTTACGTATGCTTTCCTAGAAAGTTTGTATCGCATTTTACAGTCAATAGACCCCGAAAGCCATAACCGTAGTTTCATGACACGAATACTTTGGAAAGAAAATGAAGACCATTTTTTAATGTGACAGGTTTTAATTGATTTTTCGCTCTGTGATGACTGTAAGAAATTATGCATTTATGAGAATTTTAATGCTTTGCGTTCTTGCCAAAACTAACGCAGAATTGTGTGGAATAACATTACAAACCCTCATTGTAAACAGTGATTTATCTTTATTTAGTGACAAGAGTTGATACAATCCCTCTGTAAGATATGGATCAGGGTTGCTCATCGTTTTAAAGGAAAATAATATGAAGTCTGAAGGTAGACCATTGAGCATTGCTGGTCATACTAACTTAATTCAGGTCTTCCCGTGAGCCATAGGCAGGGTAACACTTAAAGCATGATGATATTACACTGGTATGGAGGTGTGGTCTTTGACCTGACCTTCATAGTCCGGGACATCTCACTCGAGGGACGTTCCATTCAGCGGCCAGGGAGTCGGCTCTGTGGCATCGAACAACCTGTACAAGTCTTCCTAGTTGTGTCGCGTGATGCAGAGATGACCTCACGTGGCCACCGTCGCATGCAATTACTTCCTCCTTTGTATGCGTATACTTTCTTGGGGTGCTGGAGGAGTAGCTTGCATGCAATGCTCAGAACACGTGTGGTGATTAGCATTCCTGCTAAGACATCATAGCGTGTACCGAAATTAATGTACCCAGACTGTGTCATTCAGAATACTGTGTTCATTCACCAGACTTCCCAGTAGCTTTCGGTGCAAGTTTATATATATATATATATATATATATATATATATATATATATATATATATATATATATATATATATATAT
>JAYMFT010299760.1:0-10258 GCA_038088735.1 Panulirus argus | reverse complement strand
TATATATATATATATATATATATATATATATATATATATATATATATATATAACCATATATATATACTGAGGTCAACATACAAAATCCTTATCATCGCCAATAAAATACGTACATAATACGAACATTTATGCCTACGTCTCCTCAAACAATACAGAGTAAACAACATCAAGACAGTACCTTTTTAGCCTTTAACCTTGCAAGGGTAACTTACACAACACCCCTGTGGTTGTGACACTATATAAATATCATATTTCACCCTGTTTCGCGTGCGCCTTCCACCTCTAGTAATACTTCGTACTACAATACCTACCTGGTAACATTCATTTTACATACAACGATATCTAATCTATTCCCAAAACAATCAAGTTATCTATATTGTTTATCATGTTATTTGCTATTGTTTAACATTCTTATTACCGCTTGATGTGCCTGGAGTCCATGCCAACCTTGTAACGAGAGCTTGGGAGGACCGAACATTAGGGTTGGGCCTGTCTGTCCTGCCATCATTCCCTGCCGCCGCCACAGGTATGGCAACACTCTCACTTTTCCCCCACCACGAAACATCTGTGGCCACCGTTTGAACCACAGTTGTATGTTCATATATTTAACTGCCAATGAATTATCACCCGCTATAATAACTTACGAGGTTCTCGAATGTCGAGATACCCGGAGCATTTCCCTAAGAGAAAATCTGATAATCCACCTTCCTATACTGAAAACTGTATCTAAACTAATTGTACAGACCTAGGACGCCCACAAAAATTAATTGACTATACAAAAGCAAATTATAACTTAGACTGTAATACACATACGTTATAAGCCAGTGGTCCTCGCGCGGTTATGCTGAAATGCCTGAAGCGAATGATCAAGGGTATATCTGAATTGATAAGACAACTGTGTACATGTCTGTTTAAAACTTACTTCTGTATGACGTATACTGAGCTGATTATAACAGTGATATCCTTCGCGTCTCTTGGCACAATAACGCGAGTTAATCATCGCAAAAGAGGAGGCGTGGGCAGTGCACTGGTCTCAGGTGCACCCAGCAACAGTAGTCTCACTAAGGTGGCTGGTACACTGCTGCCTGCCCTTCGTGTGACGCTTGACTGCCGTGCCAGGGGGAAGGAATGGGAAGCCTCCCATATAATGGAGTTCGGGGGCTCGTGTCGGCAACACCGTCCGAGCCTAGCACCCACACCCGGCCAGACCTGCCCACCGCACGAGAAGGAGACCGTTACCCTACACCCTCAGATTTTCCCAGGACAAAACGCCATTACTTCTAAACCACCTTCTCTCAATGGCTCCTCCATTTCACGATCCCATTTGACCTAACGATTAAATATTATCTACCATCGGTTGTAACAGAAACGCAAGTGAGTTCACATGTGAAGAGACTTCCATCGACAGCGAAACCTTATACACCTTGGTTGGTAGGCGAGAACCTCTGGAAGTGGTTGCAAACCTGACGTGGTCCTTAGTCAGAGCCAACCAACTCCCCGTAGCTCATCAAGCACGTCCAAGGTTGTATAAAGTAAAGGTTTAATTACAATTCTCTTTTTTTCATAAGTAAAAAATTTCCAAGTATAATACTTAGAATATATTGGATTACGGGATGAGCCCTGATCTGATACCTAAAAGTCGTACCGCGGTGTTCTAGGGTTACGCCGTTATGCTCAAGGGTCGTGCCATCGTGCTCAAGCGAATATGCTTCACACAAAATCAGCTTATATCCCATCAGAGGTTAAACAGGTTTACTTTCGTAAATCTAGTCTTGAGGAGACACTTCCGTTCTTCCACAAAAATATTCAGCTCATGAATCCATATCTTTTATGGATTTTTCTCCAACAGGAAATATAATTCACATAAAGCACTAGACTTGGGTCAAAATCTATTATCTTTCCTCATCTCAACAGTAATAAGTGAAGACAATATAAGGTCATACACAAATTCAAATAAAACTATTCCTGTAAATTCAAGATCATCAAAAATCCACAAACAGAGACCCATTTACTCTTCGTAAATTTTGGGTCAGTCTGTCAGACCCGTGTCCACATTCATCCGACGGCGGCCGACTCTCCTGGCTTAGGGAGATACCTGATCTTAATCAGTGGGTCTTGTGTTGTGTGTGGAGATCACGTCAAACAACCCCACACATGCCTACTTGCCCCAAACACGACGCACTGGAAAGCTGCTGAACTTTAACACAAAATTACACAGGCCATTAGCATTACGATGAATGTGGGTGGGTAGCTTTTACGATGAGAGTGGGCGGGCAGCGCTGTTATAGTAATGAATGTGGGTGAGTAACCCTGTAATGATGAATGTGGGTGAGTAACCCTTTCATGTGAATGCCGGTGAGTAACCCCGTATTGATGCATGAGGGTAAGCGACCCTGTGTTGTGGTGATGAGTGTGGGCGCGCGCGCATCTGTCTTCATGAGGACGACACGCGTCAGAACCCAGCGCGCATCCATTAACAGCAACAGTGGGTGCGGCGGTTCATCCCAGGGCGCGATAAATGAGGCGTGGGCCTGCACAAAGTGGCGTGAGGACTCCGGCTGAGTGTGATGCTTGTGGACACCCGCCCTCATCTGCTTGCTAGACAAGTGATCAAATCGACAAACAAAAGGCATGCGACGCCAGAAAATGGCTGAATGTATGAAGTGTGTGTGTGTGGTCCGACTGAACCACCTGACTTAACTGGGCACCTGACACGCTAGACAGGAAACACTGGTTGAATCCAACATAATGCCAGAAGGTTACTCTAACTCCTCCATGCATTTGATGATGTTCAAACCATGACCGGATCAAAGAACACACATCGGCAGAGGAACTCTTAATGTGTGCACAGCACAGGCTTTAACCTGTCATGCACACATAATAATCCTACACCGATGACGCTGTCATGTCTAACCATACACTGATAACAGTTAATATACATGTAACTGATAACGTTACATTGCCTGGTGCTAACCTGAATGGTTGGTCAACCGGAAAACAAGGACTAGAAAACCCGATCAAAGATTTCCTCTTAGCCTAGTCCAAAAATTGTGAGTCTGGGAATGTACAACCATTTTACGATGACCTTGTACTTCTCCAAAGAAAAACTTGGGACAGATCACTATAAAAGATGGCAACACTACTATAACAAAGGTTGAAAGAGCTTAAATCTACAGCCAGGCCTGATGAAAAAAGGATATTCCAATCACCACATGTTATAACTGTTACAAACTTTGCCTAATGCAGCGAGGGAGCGAATGAGACAAAAATGTCTCGGAAAGTGAATCAAACCAACAAACTCCACCAAAAAAGCTCAAAAAGGTGTTAAACTCACTGATGAGAAAAGCAGACAAGTTTTTTCTCTCAAACCTGTAGCACAAGGCGAGCGAAAAAAAAAATGAGCTCATGTATCTACCTATAACATGTTGTCACCTAAGACTAGACAGACTTTTTGTAATAAAAAATGACCTTACTGAACTTAAGTCACACAGGAAACACGATGAATGTGATGTTCCTTAATTACACTATCTACTTGATGAAGGCCTTACCAAGGGTAAGCCTACTGCTGTCCCTGGGAGGATGTCATCACCTACAACATCAACAGATTTCAAAAGCGTATACGTGGTAGCCAGAAGTCACCTTCCTCATGGACTAACAGTAATACTCCACTAATATCGAAAAGTATTCACCATGATTAACAAAATATGACTAAATTGTTCTACATACTTAGCGTATTCAAACTTACTGAAACAAACTGAGTTAGTTTCATTATTTCTAACTCCTCTTTTCCTCACTGCCTGCCCAAAATACCTTTACACCAGAATGTAACATGACTGTCTCTGAAGCCCGATACCGTTATGTGCGCATTCCTGCGAGTCAAACTTGTAGATTCCTCTCACACGCGTCCCCCAGAACATGATAATGCTGATACCTTACCAAATTTCCTCTATGTGACAGGTTGTGTCAAACAGGTATAAAAACTGTCATGAGCAAACTTACTAATAAGTATAAATAAGTTTAAAGCAAATAAAAATGATCAATAGACTATAAAGCTACGCCACAAGTACAAACATGTGCTTTAATTTCTGTGGAAATGTTAGTACAATAAATTGTTAATGTAAGCAGAGATGTGAACACACATTAGATAATTTTCTCATACTGAGAAAAGTGGACTTATTGTTAATGGTAAAATATCTGAAATCCTGACATTATATTCACTCTTTGAATGTAACTGAACCCACAATGTAAATAAACTGCAAGCTACTGTGATGAGCCAAATCTGCAACATCAAACGTTATAATAACCTGACCACTGGAATCTGCCAAAGACCCTTTGTGACGTCTGTAATCCCTCTGCGCTACCGCTCACAGGATGAGCATGGGCGGCACAATAAATCAGCTGGTGCCTAGCGGCAAAACTGAAAAAAAAAAAATCCCAAGGTTTGTGATGCAACAGGCGAGTACGCCTTCCCCAGAAAACTCTTGTAGCCTATTGGTAGCAAACCGATGGAGGCTAGTACCTAAACAGCCCTTATTCTTCATATCCTGAAGACTAGAATTTATCGTGCTTAAAACTCGAGCCACGACTCACTGATGAAGGATTCCATGTTAACGGTAACTTGGTTGCGGGCAAACCACGTCAAACCTCTGCGGGTCTACCCACGCAGGTAACCAACCCTCCCATGAACACTGCGTACCTCCCATATTCGGTCAGCATCATGCAGCAACCAACCATCTGTGCCCGAGCTGACCAAATGGGCCCACATCGTACCTGGTCCGAGGGCAGAAGGAGACCCCAGTGTCAATGAACGATGTGTTTCGAAATGTGGATTATACCTGTAAAACAATTGGTTCAGCACCAACATCATAACAAAAATAACACCTCTCGATAATGCGTCGTCAATCATTTTACGGGATCCAATAATCTGTTTCACGAAAACCAAACATCTTTTGTGATTATCCCGCAGTAGCGAGCGAGTGAGTCACCACCGTGGGGGCTCGGCCGTACAGTTACCTAGAGATCCCTTGCCCCCGCCCACTACCCAGGCTCTAGGGCTACGCCTACGCCCACACTAACCTCCCTTATGATGCCAGACACGCCCATTATGAAATAGTTGTGATGAACACGGTAGTCACACCTGTATATGGGCAATAACTCTACCCTGGTGGAAGAACTTGATCAAAGTAGCCTAGTCGCCCTGCCGGCTGCTACAGGGATCGACCAACAATACCAGTTCTGCCGCACTGCACAATGTTTCTTTTTGTTCGTTCGTCACGATTCACCATTCCCACCATTATTTCACGAAACCATATGAAATACATCTTCATGGAGCTGTAGACTTCAGTTACACGGCAAGAAACAAGTGTAGAAAACAGACCAAAAGTTACGATAATCCGTTGAAAATAATAAAAAAATGCCAGTGAACGAAACATTCTAATCCCGCATTAAGGGAACTCAAGGGTACAATGAAAATTTCAAAGACCCAGTAGATTATATATATATATATATATATATATATATATATATATATATATACTCCTATCATATAAAGCCAAAAATTTACCTTTGATATCGCTGGATCTTTTCCTATTAATTTCCTTCAACATATTGTTATTTCCATACAAATTTATTACTCGGCATGAATCCAGATACACACACATATTAATACCGGACTGCCGATATCGAGTAGTCATGGGCCACATGCAGAGTGAGAGTGTATGTGGCCTTAGAATTATCTTTAACACCAGAAGAAGGTGTCAAAGATTTTTCGGTTGGCGGATGTTGTAAGCTTGACGTTGACGGCTTTAAATGACCCTGACAGTTGACAGGCCTAAAGCCCAAACAACCAACCATCGAGTAGTTTACGGTTCGGTTGTTACAAGTGTAGCAGGAAGATACTACATGACAGATATATAAAACCAATGTTTATAACCTGATCATTTTATAATTTACAAAGTTTGCTCTCCATTAGAGACATAATAAATACCACCATACCACGACGATAATTACAGTTAGCCCGGCAATGGTAACGGAAATTACGAATTGGTAGGTTGAGGTAATTGGCAGCAGCGGGCTGCCTAAAGCAGTGGGACATGTCGCCATGTCAGGTAAAACACTGTTAGTCTGCCGTCCATCTTAACCCTATACCACATCCCTCCTGTTCGTTCGCTCCACAGCAATACTAGTCTTTCTGTATACGTATGATTCCTTGTTCTGTAATCTCATTCGTTAACTGAAAGAAATTCAACAGGGAACAGCAGGAAGAACATGGATTGCATATTCATTAATAATGGTATTTACTTAAATATCAGGTCAACCCCATCTCGAATATGCAACAACTTATACTGAAGGAAGGGAGGATATAGGGAGACTAATAACAGCCTCGGAGGCTACGATGATGTTACCCTCTCAGCTTAACGATGCTATCCATTACGGGGCAAGTCAAAGGTCACGTCATCTTTCCTAAAGGTCGTACCGTCGAGATCAAGGGAGTTATCATAAACCAGTTCCCTGATAACCACGGCTACAAAACCAGAGGGCATAACGGGAAACCGGGCAAAGGAAAAAGCGCTTGAAATGACGCGCGGCATTTTTTCCAATGAACACGAAACCTCTTCTGATATATCATACAAAATCTTCATGGCAAAATCTTATCAATATACTGGGTACAAAAGCATGTTTATCCCCATGACTGTATCGCCTCTATTCAGCTCGTCTTGGTTATAAGAGAAATATATATTCGAACTACATTTTTTTCCATCAGCTTCACTATCATCAGACCAAACACCTAACGAGCTCAACGCTTTCTTTCCAAACCTGCTCACCCGATGGCAAAATGTATATTTTTTTGTTATATTTACATGCCAGCAACTGTCACTGCAGCTAGAATTATACCACATACAAGACTGCCATTACTCTACGGCCCCCGAGCCATACGTGCAGATACAATTATTTCCTTATTTATCACGTGAGGTCAGATTTACCATATCGATACGCTTGCAAATTTGTTCGGTTCGGAGACCATAGAGAAAATGGTTCCTACGTACGTTTACCAACAAGGAATTTAGCCATCTCATACCAAAGACTGGCTTTAATAATCTCATTATAACTTCCTTATTCATAATCTACCATCCATGACATATCTAGCATCAAAATTGTGAAAGCCAAGTCTAACCTAACAGGAAAAGTCGTCAGGGAGAGTTGTGAAGTCACGACACTCAACAAAACGTCCAGTATACCGGTATGGCCATACTGGTCCGAGGCTTCGTGGAATTTCAACCAACACTCTTACTGACCTCTGGAGCTATGGCACTATGTAATGTCCTTCAGCACCACCTCGGAACAATGTCCACACTGGTTAATTAAAGGAGGTCCATTGTTTCTATTCGGATGGACTGCTATGTTCCGCAGAACAGTTGTACATGATAAAACTTGCAGGTTTCTTCTACGGCTAGTCGCACACACATTCACATGATAATAAAAGGCTCCCGGAACTGAAAATCGCTATTTTCTTTTCAGACTCTGTGGTTAGTTTCGGTCACGGGCAGCCAGCAGCCCGCCGCGCCGCTCGCATCTGCCTGGGGGACCTGACTCACACCTACAGCATCTCCCCACTCCACGCCTGGTCGGACGAGTCCTCCAAGTCAATGCTCCACATATCCTTGCGAGTCCTAAGACTGCTAGCCTCCAATGTATTCCTTTCAATCCTTCATTTTACCAGTACTAATCTTCCTCTCTTCAGTAGTTCCAATCCCCCTCCTAATCAGATCAAAAGCGACATTCTTTTTCCTAAACCTACCTGGCACCTCGTGACAAGGTACCCTCCTTGCCAGACCATTACAAGGGAGCTCACTGCTCCCTCCTGAGGTCCTCGGGAAATGACAATTCAGCATCATGATAATGACACAATAGATAGATGATAGTCACTGCTGTTTGGTTATATATCCGTGGATAATTATGATTCTCAGAAAAACAAAATCGATTATCTCCTTAAGCATGACGTTACGATCCTTAAGCACAACGTTACAATCACGAAGCACAGCGGTACGATTTTCTTAAGCACGACCGTGCCATTCGTGAGAACGAGGGTACGATCGTTAAGCATGACGGTAAGGCCCTTGAGTATGGTGGCCTTGCCCTCTGAACTGACCCTTAGAGTACCAAGACTAGGCCATCACGCCCAAGGGTCGTATCGTCGTGTTCAAGGATCGTATGTACACCTTGATGGTCATGGGGTTGATCCTGAAGAACATTTACGTGTGGGCAACTGATGTAAAGGGAACAGGGAAGCTTCCATATATGTTCTGAGTGACGTGTGGACGAGGCCTGCCGCCTACACCCCACATGGAATCAACCGCCAGTTTCTGCCACACTAACTATTACCACCAACCCGTCCTTGCTTATCTGTCCTACTATAGGAAGGATTGCCCTGAGCTCTCACCCAAACCAACCTTGAAGGTTTGCCTTAGCACAGAATATATGAAGATCTATTAACATACCGACTCCAGCGTGAGGTCCCCTTTCCTATAGCTAGTACTGGCACAGTTTTTGATACTATATTTCTGTACCCGTTAGTTGTAGAGGAACATTAGATTAAACTAAGAGATATTCATCTAAGTTTTCTGGGAATATATAGAAGCTGTTAGGACAGTGAGTGGTCTTTGGATGAAGGTGTTATTCGTGAGGTCATCCCCTAACCTGGTGTCCCCACACGCTGAGCCATTACTCTCCGGACCAAATCATCAGTAATGCAACAGCTTACCAACGAGTAGATCGTAAATAATAAGGTTAAGAGCTAAAACCAAACCTAAAATTCGGATAAGGGAGTCAGTCCGGTTGAGATATGGTGGCTAAGGCACTCATTACTAGTTTGTTTCAGTATCATGATCAAGTGCAAGGTGTCTCTTAATGTAAACATTCTACCTAGTGTATGGTTAACACCAACGCCTTTAGAGCACAGCTATACCCTCATCAGCCCGACATAATGGCACAAGGCGTCCATACAACAGACTAACATTTAAAGGGGCAATATTCTCCATCGCGAAAGGTCTAGCAATATGTGAGTAACCATAGTACCAACTTCCTTCACCTCAAAACTAGTGATGACTTTAATCGTTCAAAATCCGTGGTCTCAACCCCCTGAAGATGACGGTAAAGACCATGTCTCGCCCTCTGACCTGACCACTAATCATTGACGTCATGGCAACATACACAAGGGTCTTCCGGTCGTGATCAAGTGATTAAACATATTGGGAGAAAGCCGAGACCTCCCTTGGTTCCACAAATGCTATTAATTAATTATGAAGTCCAAGGTATCTCACTTTACCAGGCGGACGACCTTGGTTCCTCTGTAAGGAAAGAACAAGCCCCGCGGCCAAGGCTACCAGCCAACCATGGTCACTTTACTTGTCACCGAGCTGATATTGTATCTGAAGACAAATCAAAATGCTACATCTAAACTGTATTTCTGTACCCGGATAAATAAAATAATTACACGAGACCACTTGCAATGGAGCCGAGAATTTCCTAGGAACTCTACCTTGCCAAAGATCTAAATAATTGCAATGGACTGAAACCAGAATCCCTTCAGTCCCTTGTGGAGTGAAGGTGGAGAATGGACCGGCAATAGCAGCCAGAGGGGTTACCTTGTGTAGAGGATGGCGAGGGTGGAGGCCCAGTAGGAGCACTGGTGGAGAAGACTGAAGCAGATCAACCATCTGCTGGAGGGAACGGATAAGGAAGAAAGCTCGGATGGGCAGCGTATGCACTTGTAGGGGGATGACAGCAGGAGCAGCAGGTAGAGTGTGAGCGTCTAACACAAACATTATCATCTATACGCTCTGCTAACTTCAAAGACCATCACAAAAAAATAATGAAAAAAAACACTATTCTCTCACTTCACTATACAAAATCTGTGGGAAACTTTTTAATTTATATACTCGCCTCTGTTGCTCACCAGAACAACAATCCTTTACGTAAAGTCTAGCACAAGGCCTTCCAAGCTTTGGCAAAATTTTGGATCAATCTATTCCTCTTTCTCTTTTTCACTTATGTCAGCACATCACGAAAACCAGATGCACAGAACACTCGTGGCACAAGATATCCTCTTCAAACCTGTGAATATGCTCATGTCCTGACCATTCTAGAGCAGCATAGGGGGAGAGGTGTGGAGGTTGATATATGGAGAGAGAGAGAGAGAGAGTGAGAGAGAGAGAGAGAGAGAGAGAGAGAGAGAGAGAGAGAGAGAGAGAGAGAGAGA
>JAYMFT010299749.1:0-10259 GCA_038088735.1 Panulirus argus | reverse complement strand
TCTCACTCCCTGCTTGACTCCTTCTTCTGTTTCCCTTTTTGAAATTGAAAATACAAGAAGGGGAGGGTTTCTAGCCCCCCACTCCCGCCCCTTTTAGGCGCCTTCTATGACTCGCAGGAAATACGGGGGAAGTATTTTTACACCACTCTCTCCAGGGGATATATATATATATATATATATATATATATATATATATAATAATAATAATTTAATATAGAAGAGGTGTATGATGGGTTCCTTTGGACTGAGATGTGAAAAATTCTTGGATGCTGTTGTACAATGTCATTGAAGGTGTAACCACATTGGTATTACAAAGCGGATGGTAATTGTAAATGAAGATATAAGTGAAAAAGAAAAAGAAACGGAAATACAGCTAGTCATGCAATAGATGGTGTCAACCTGATGGTTGTGGTACGGAAGGGACACAGCTGCCCCTAGTAAGGCCTTCGTCCTTTGCCTCTTGGTCAATGACATCAAAGTTGTCTACTGCTCTCAGGATTTTTTCAGCCTTGTGCACTGGTTTTTCCTTTCCAGCCTTCTGCACTGGTTGTTTCTTTTGAGGCTTCTGCACTGGTTTTTTGTTTCCAGATTTCTGCTGTGTTTCTTTGTTGCCAGCCTTTTGGGCTGGTTTTTGGGTTGGAGTCTTCTGGGCTGGTGTTTTCTTGCCAGCCTCCTGAGCTTGGTTTTTGTTTCCATCCTTTTGGTCTGGTTTTCTGATTCCAGTCATTTGGGCTGGTGTTTTGTTTCCATCCTTTTGAGCTGGTGTTTTGTTTCCAGCCTTTTGGGTTAGTATTTTATTTGCAGCTTTTTGGGCTGGCATTTTGTTTCCATCCTCATGGGGAGGTGTTTTCTTTGCAGCCATTTGGGCTGACATGAGTTCTGCCTTTGGGCCTTTGTATCTCCTTTTAAGCTTGGTTGATGTTTTGTATGAAGTCCCCTTGATTTGCCTTTTGATTAGAATCTTGTTGGCTGGTGGTCCATTTGCAACCTTTTGGGCTGGAGTTGTGATTGCAGCTTCCTGGGCTGGTGCTATATTTCCAGCGTCCTGGGCTGGTGTTTTCTTTCGGGCCTCCTGGGCTGGTGTTTTCTTTCCATCCTCCTGGGCTGATGTTATGTTGGCATCCTTTTGGGCTGGAGTTTTGATTGCAGCCTCCTGGACTGGTGTTTTGTTTCCTTCCTCCTGGGCTGATGTTATTTTGCCATCATTTTGGGTTTGAGTTTTGATTCCAGTTTCTTGGTCTGGTGTTTTGTTTCCAGCCTCCTGGGCTGATGTTATGTTGGCATCCTCCTTTGGTGGAGTTTTGATTGCAGCCTCCTGGGCTGCTGTTTTGTTTCCATCCTCCTGGGCTGATCCTATGTTGCCATCCTTTTGGGTTGGAGTTTTATTTGCAGCCTCCTGGGATTGAGTTTTGTTTCCATCCTCCAGGGCTGATGTTATGTTGTCAGCCTGATTCTCTCTGACTTTATGTTCGGATGACTGATAATCCTGGACAACAGTTGGATTTGTGATCAACTTTAGCCTCTGATTTAGTTTCAAGTTTTAGTTGGGGGTTCTTTTTTCCCACCTGTGGTCGCTCATGTCGATGGTGGTCCGAGATTTCTGGAGATGTGTGGATCTGGCCAACACTTTCCTCCACAGGAGCCTGAGAATAAACCACACACTGGACAGTACTACGATCCATAGCAAACCAGTCATGGCAGACAAGTTTATTGGAATAGCTGACTGGGCCCATGGACGTTGCCAGAAGACCCCTAAGGGACAGAACGTTCTTGACTGTGCAATACAGTTTTATTCATGCGCTCATGCCAAAGAGTTCACTTTCTGGAATGTATATTGGGAGTGGCAAGGGGTCAGGCCGCAGAGCACCAACAAATGGTACATGCAGGGTATGGGCATCCTTGTGTCGTTTTTGAAGCAGGGACGCGAGACAGTTTTGATATACCAGCACAACTCTTTGCTAAACCTCATTGGTGACTTGCAGCAGTCCAATCAGGAAACACACCAAGAGAAAACTCTTCTTCCCCATTATCTTTTGTTTTATTGTCGGATGTTTGTTTGTTTCTTGTCAAGAGTCAGAAATTTACACATGAAATACACTGGGTGCAGTGTAAGATAATGGAAATTAATTTGTTCCCTTTAAGAGATGATCCGAATCGTTCCATTTGTGTATACCTATTATTTTCTTGTAGTGAAGATGTGCTAGTTAGTTTTCTAATAGTGAATATATGGCAGTTAGTTTCTTGTAATGAAGATGTATCCATTAGTTTTTCTGTAGTAAAGATTTCCCTTCTGATTTTCATTTACTGATCATAGCCCTACTAGTTCAAAGGGAAATGTTTCTTCTAGTTTTCCTGTTCTAGAGAGAAAGAATACTTCCCAAGTATTCCACCGTGTGTCGTAGAAGGCGACTAATGGGGGCGGGAGCGGGGTGCTGGAAACCCTCCCCTTCTTGTATTTTAATATCTAAAAGGGGAAACAGAAGAAGGAGTCAAGCGGGGAGTACTCATCCTCCTCGAAGGCTCAGATTGAGGTGTCTAAATGTGTGTTGATGTACCCAAGATAAGAAGAAAGGAGAGATAGGTAGTATGTTTGAGGAAAGAAACCTGGATATTTTGTCTCTGAGTGAAATGAAGCTGAAGGGTAAAGGGGAAGAATGGTTTGGAAACATCTTGGGAGTGAAGTCAGGGGTTGGTGAGAGGACAAGAGTTGAGGAAGGAGTAGCACTACTCCTGAAGCAGTTGTGGGAGTGTGTGAAAAAATATCAGGAGAGATTGAATGTAGAATGGCAAAAGGTGAGAGCAAGTGAAGTGAGGGGAGTGGTTGAGGAATGGAATGTATTTAGGGAAGCAGTGATGGCATGTGCAAGAGATGCATGTGGTATGATAAAGGTGAGAGGTGGGCAGATTAGGAAGGGTAGTTAGTGGTAGGATGAAGTTAAGTTGTTAGTGAAAAAGAAAAGAGGCTAGATGCCCTTCTAATGATTCCTTTTTTCCAGTTTTTTATTAAAGAAACTGTTGGAATCAGTGCCATGATTTTAGATTCAAATGGTTAAACAGTTTTTCCTTTTCTTTTGGCCAAGATACTTGCAAAAGTGATTCTTAATTTGACTGATATCCAGGGTTTAGTTACTCTGGTAGCCTGAAATAGGTAAAGCATCCTCATGTGTGGGACCAATGCAGTTGTGCAATTCTCCATGTAAAGTTCCCTTGAGTCACTTAAAAAGTTATCATCATCTAGAAGGGATCTGGTTTCGAAACTTTCGATGTTTCCATCATAATGTTTGGGCTTTCTTAAATAGATTTATAGAAGAAAGGATGATCTCTTAACAAATGAACTTTTACGTTATATTTACCCTTCCACTCAAGACAATACTAATCTATTTGGAAATCGTTTCAGGCTTATCTGAACAATCTGTAATATCTGATTGAGTTTGTTAAGAATTTTTTCCCTTTTATATTATAAGAATATAACATAGTCTCTTACACCAGTTCATTTTGTAGGAGTGCTCTGCAAAAGCCATTGTGTGTGAGACTTGACATTGGTGTTTCCAACCCTGTTTGGAACAGCCTGTTAAAATCTTTCACTATAAATAAAGAAGTAGCTTCCTTCTCTCAGCTTAGATGGGAGCTTTCAGAAATCATTAATCTTATATAACCAGTTTGTTCTGTGTAGAATTAGGCTCTACATTATCATCACATATAGAATGTTTGTACCCTCTAAGTTGAGACAGAAGAGTTAGTAAAACTCATGTGGTGTTTAGATTTGAAATCCTCTGAGTTGAAAATTATCTTTTACTGTTAAAGATTAATGCAAACTCAGAATTCATCTTTTATGGGTAAAGGTTAATGCAAACTCAGACTTGTATGCTAAAGTGATATGATTAATGTAAGGCTAATGTATTCATAGTATAGTTCCAGGAAATTTTCTCCTATGGGACCTCCTTTGTGTTCAGCTAAGGCACTGAAGGGATTTTGTTACTTCCTTAGAAAACTACATAAAAGAATGTTTATTTGTCCTGATTCTTTTAAACCTCTGTCAGTGAGAAACATATTCGTATATGTTGGGTCATGAAGTTGGTTCTCCTTTTATAATTGGGGCTGTCTGCTAGAACTCATGGTATAAGAAAGGTGGCTTTCTCAAGAAATCACAGTGGATTTTATCAGATACCTTTATCAAGTGACAGATACCTCTGCTTTGACCTGGTTGATTTCCCATGTTTTGCCATGCATATGTTAACCTCCAAAGAAAACAATCCAAAGTACAGGCCAAAGTGTCACAGAGATTAAGACTCTTTGTTGAGACTTCTACTTAAGTTTCTCTGAAGATTTCTCCTTCATATGGGTATGCTATAAAATGCTGATAGGGCTGTAGCTAGAGGTGAGAAATGTTGGTTTTGATGTATAAGAAAACACATCATGAGCATCCTTTATTTTCTCATCCCTTCCTCTGCTGCTGTTCCCTTCAGAGAAAAAAACACTTCTTGACTTCCTGATAGTCACAAGCCCAAGGCACAGATCCCATTGGTGAATGACTGATGAAGGATGGAGACTGGAAGGTGCCACCTTACCAATGTGCCACAACATCACAAACTTGGGCAGAGTGCTGCTCAAAGGTTAGGTTTATATGAATGAGCATTAAATGGTTTCATAGTTATAATGACATTTAGAGGGTGATAATCTGTTAGATACACTATTTTTGAGGGTAAAACTACATCACATGCTTTAAATCTGGAGCAGTTGTTTGGCACCACTTTTGCTAAATAGAATTTTAAAATTTACAAATGTACACATACTTTTTAAGCTAATCCTTTGATATTTTGTCTTAAATTTTACTAAGGTAAGACTTTGGAGCTGTAGTACCCTTTGCCCACTACGTCTTGACCTCAAAAATTCATTAAGATTAATAATGACTTTTCCTTTTGTTTCAGATTTGGCAAACTTATCAGTCTGCAATATGGGTGCCAGCAAATGAGAGGGGCTGAGATTGATACTTACTTACTGGAGAAAACAAGAGTGACTCATCAGCCAGACAAAGAGCGCAATTTCCACATATTTTACCAGGTTTATTTTTTTCTTTTTTTCTTTTTTTTTTTGAGAGAGAGAATGTTGTAAACAGACAGTGTTTTGAGATATGTTGATATGAACTCAGATCAGTATGCTTTTGATGTGAAAGGTAAGATTCCTAACCAAAAACAAGTTTCACTGATTTTCACCTACACATGTTGACAGGTTTTATCTGGTGTAAGATGTGGATTACTAAAAGATTTGATGCTTGACCCTCAAGAGAAGTATGTCATTTTGCCTGGAGAGACTGCCACTTCTGACCTCACAAACCTTCGAGAGACTTTGCGTGCTTTTCATCAGCTGAATTTCTCAAGTAGCCATCAGAAACAAATATTTCAGGTAATGCTTTACAAACATACTGTATAGATACTAGCCTTTCCTGTAGATAGTAGTTAGTAGGCAGCTACCATCCAGGGAGGCATGTTACTGGTACCACCCACCTGGGTATTAGGAAGGTTAGTGATGGCTGCATGGTGAGCCAGCACTTCAGTGATTGTCAAGTTGCATTCCTTTGACCTAGGTAGCTGATTTTTGCTTTCCACCTCATCCACACATGGACTACCAGTATTCTGTCCTCAAACATGCAATCTCTCCTTGTCACAAATAGCAGTTCACAACACTTGACTCACACAACTCATTCTGCGCAACTCTAGATTTTCATGTGGTAAGCATTTTGCGTTAGCCCTGTCCTTTGGCAAAATGGTAGGAGTAATAGATAGAAGTAGTAGGTAGGTATGTTAGACAGGAGCTTTAGTTTGAAACATTAGGTAGAAGTAGTTTGTTAGAACGTTAGCTGGGAGCATTAGATAGAAGTAGTATGTTGTAACATTAGGCAGGAATATTAGGTAGACACATAAAGTAGAAGTAGTTGGTACGAACATTAGGTAACAGCTTCTGAAAACACTGTGCTAGAGTTACCGTCTGTCATTGTCCTGTTAAGGGTGAAGCACTTAAGGCTAAGAAGTGGCACTGAATTTCAACAGTTGTGAAGACTTTTGCTGTGGCCACCCCTTGAGAGAGTTCCTGGTGGGAATGGGCATCAGAGTATAGATAGATAGATAGATAGATAGATAGATAGATTTGCCTTTCTATCTCTCTATTCTGTCTGTATGTATCTCTGATGCCCATTTCCTCCAGGAACACCCTCAGGGGGATGGCCATGGCGAAAGAGTCTCCACAACTGGTGAATTCCAGTGCCACTTCTTAGCCTTCTGTGCCTCACTCTTAACAGGACACTGGCAGAGGGTAACTATAGTGGAGTGTTTCTAGAGGCTTCTACTTAATTTTCCAACCTACTACTTCTAAGTAACCTAATGACCCTGCCTAATGTTCCAACCTACTACTTCTACCTAATGCTTCTGCTAAATGTTCCAACCTATTACTACTATTTATTGCTTCTGCTATTTTGCCAGAAGGCAGTGCTTGCACAGAGCACTGACCACAGGAAAATCTATAGTTATGAAGAATGAGTTGTGTGAATTAAGTGTTGTTAAGTGTTAAGTGTGGTAAGGAGAGATTGTATGTTTATGGACAGAATGCCAGTAGTTCATGTGTGGATGAGGTAGAAAGAAAAGACAGCTACCTGGATCAGAGGAGTGCAGTTTGACAACCACTGAAATGCTGGCTCACTTGGCAGCAATCACTGACCCTCCCATTACCCAAGCAGGTAGTACAGGTAATATACCTCTGTGGTCAGAGGCTGCCCTCCAACTGCTACTGAGGCTGATAAATATGTGTTTTGGCTTGTTTTGTTCTTTCCTTTGCAGAATACATATGCTCTTGATTGTTTTCTACCAGCATTCCTTCAGAGGGATACTACAGTAGGTTCTTCACATTTAGTTTGTTATTTGTTAGCACATCCTTAAAGTTTATTAAGCCATTGTCTTCTGAAAGACTATAAGATTATGAAGCCTGTTATTATCATTATATTATTATAAAATTTTCATGCTTGATCGCCATTTCCCATATTAGCAAGGTAATTCCAGGAACAGAGGAAGAAAGGCCGCATTGGCTCCCATCCATTCTCTAGCTATCATGTGCAATGCACTAAAACCACAGCTACCTATCCACACTAGGCCCCACAGACCTTTCCATGGTTTACCTTGGACACTTCACATACCCTGGTTCAGTCCATTGACAGCATGGCAACCCCAGTATACTACACCATTCCAACTTTTGTTCCGTGTTTTAGAAATTGTACTACAGGAAGGGGGTTTCCAGTCCCCCAACTCCTGCCCCTTTAGTTGCCTTTATGACATGAAGGGAGGACAGAGGTAAAATATTTGTCCTACCCTAGGGATATTAATAATATTATTATTATTATTGTTATTATTATTTATTATTAATTTTTATTATACTTGATCGCTATTTCCCGCATCAGCGAGGTAGCACCAGGAAACAGACGAATTAAGACCCATCCCCCCACGTACACACATATATACATACATGCACAATACATATATATATACATACCAACATATACATATATACATACATACACATACACACGCATATACACATGTACATATTCACACTTGCTCGCCCCCATCCACTCCTGATGTCTTTTGAATCTATAAAGACATTAAAGTATGGAAGAACCAGTAGCTGTTAGAGCCTTACATCTGTGCTATAATAATATGTCTTCATGATAGTTGTGAGATGGATGGATGGTGTAAAAAAAAGATTTTGTGCAATTGGGGCCTGAACATGCAGGAGGGTGAAGGGTGTGCACAGGATAGAGTGAATTGGAAGGATGTGGTAAACATTGGACTGAACCAGTGCATGTGAAGCGTCCAGGGTAAAGTATGGAAAGGTCTGTGTGGTCTGGTTGTAGATAGGGAGCTGTGGTTTTAGTGCATTACACAGGACAGCTAGAGAATGGATATAATTAGATGCAGGCTTTCTTCATTTGTTTCTGGTGCTACCTCGTTAATGTGAGAAACAGTGATCAAACATAAGAAGGAGCATAGAAGGGAGCCAAGTGAGGATTTTCCCCCTAAGGCCCAGCCATCTGTTTTTAACGCTACCCTGCTAACGTAGGAAATGGCATATATGCTTGAAAAAAATTATATGTTCATACTTGTTTGCCATTTCCCATGTTAGCAAGGTAGGTTCATGAACAGATACCACATATGCTCACCTCCATTCTTTAGCTTTCCTTTGTCCACAGACCTTTCTATGGTTTCCCCTGGCTGCTTCACATACCTGGGTTCAGTCCTTTGACAGCAAGTCGACCCCTTTATACTACATCATTCAAATTCACTCTATTCCATGTGTGCCATTCACCCTCATGCACATTCAGGCCGTGGGCACTCAAAGTCTCTCATTACATCCTTCTGTCTCCAATTTGGTCCCCCTCTTCTTGTCTCCTCCACTTTTGATGTGTATATCCTTTGTCAGCCTTTCCTCACTCATTCGCTTCATATGTCCAAACCATTTCAGCACACCCTCTTTAGCTCTCTCAACCACATTCTTCTTGTACCATACCTCCCTCTTAACCTTTTGTCACTTACTTAATCAACCCTCCTTACACCACATATTGCCCTCAAACATATCAGTTCGAAGACATCCACCCTCCTCCACACACTCTCATCTGCGTTCCATATCTTGCATCCATACAACATCTTTGGCACTACTTTACCTTCAGACTTATCCAAATTTGCCCTCCCTGATACTGACCTCTCTTTCCACAATTTTTTTTAGTACTCCCATAACATTCACTTATGGCTCAGTGGTTCCATTAGCTACCATGTCTACTCCCAGGTATCTAAAACACTTCACAACCAAATTTTCTCCATTCAAACTCACACCCAGTTAACCTGTCTGTCTACACTGTTAAAGCTAATAACTGTACTTTTATGTACCTTTACTCTCAATTCCTCCTTTCACACACACACACACACACCACGCGCACACACACACACACACGCACACACACACACCACATGCACACACACACACCACGCGCACACACACACACCACGCACACACACACACACCACGCACACACACACACCACGCACACACACACACACACACCACGCACACACACACACACACACACACACACACACACACAGAGGCTTGGTTGCAAACTTTTGCAGATTCTCACTTGAATCTGCATCTCTCTTCTTTTTATGTGGAGATGAGAATCTCTTGAGGGAAGAAACTGCCATTAACTTAAAAGTTATATAAGGGACATATGTTGTAAATGTGCAGTCCATAGTGGATTGTGTGAGACCGAGTGATAGAATATGTTGTTATGCACTAAGAGTTTGTCCACTTTCATGCATGAGTGTGGAGATGAGTGCTAATTTCTCTTATATTTTTTCAGGCTGCAGAAGAGTTGGAGGCAAATGAAAGCCAAAGCCGAATACAAACCAAAAGTGCTACAAGCACTACATCATGCAGAACCACAGCTCCAAGGAGAAAGAAAAGAAAGATTGTACGTAAAAAGAAAAGAAAAATATCAAAAAAAAGAAAAGTCACCAAGAAAAGAAAAACTACCACGAGGAAAGCAACTTCTACATCAAAAAGTGGTAAAACTGGTGTTAGGGCTAAACGTAAAACTAAAAAAAGGAAGCCACGTAAGCGGAAGACAAGGATAAAGAAAAAGAAGAAGGTGAGTAGCATACATGTTGATCATTGCAGTAAGTGAAGGTTTTCTCTTTTTCCTCCAGCCCAAATTGAAAATAGAACATCTTTGTACATTTTCAGCCTTTCTCACATATTTCTCCATATTCTCCAAAAGCTGATTTATACCATTCTTAATATACAGTAAACCCTCGATTTAACGGACTAATAGTGGTGAAAGGGTGTCCGTTAATGCCAAAAGTCCATTAAATGGAATGTAACCTTTTGGCCATTTTTTTAGTACAGTATACAGTAATACAGTATACAGTTCACACACTTTCTTTTAACTCTTGCATCACTTGATGCCATTTTGAATTGTAAGGATTGCAAAATTATTTGATATATAAAGTCACAATTCTCTGTATACAACCTGACTGCACGATAGCTTGAGTCAGACTGAGACTGAAAGAGAGTGAGTTTACCCCATGCTGCCAAAAACAAGTGCAATATGAAATTCGCATAGTGTGGCATTTGAGGTCCCCCCCCAAAAAAAAAAAAATATATATATATATATATATATATATATATATATATATATATATATATATATATATATATATTTT
>JAYMFT010299738.1:0-10259 GCA_038088735.1 Panulirus argus | reverse complement strand
TCAGGGAATGTCCCACTGGATGGGACACTGTCAGGGAATGTCCCACTGGATAGGACACTGTCAGGGAATGTCCCACTGGATAGGACACTGTCAGGGAATGTCCCACTAGATGGGACACCGTCAGTGAATATCCCACTGGATGGGACACTGTCAGGGAATGTCCCACTGGATAGGACACTGTCAGGAAATGTCCCACTAGATGGGACACCGTCAGGGAATGTCCCACTGGATGGGACACTGTCAGGGAATGTCCCACTGGATAGGACACTGTCAGGGAATGTCCCACTAGGTGAGACACTAAATGGGAATGTCCCAATCTGGATTGAGTTGTGTGGCTTATCCCTGATGTCCTCAGCTGTTAGCCAGCTAACACTGAGGCCAAACTATGATGTCCTCAGCTATCATTCAGTTAATACTGAGGCCAAGCTACGAATATTCCCAGCTATCATCCAGTTAATACTGAGACTGAGCTATGACGTCCTTAGCTAACACTGAGGCCAAGCTATGATGTCCTCAGCTATCGTCCAGCTAACATTTAGGCAAAGCTATGATGTCCTCTAAATTCAGTCATGGAAAAAAGTGCTCTTTCTCCGTCCAGTGAAATATTCAAGTCCCCAAAATTACATATTCATACGAACATTTAGCGAAATATGAATATTGTAGACGTCAAGTCTTTTCGAAGATACACAACAATATTTTCTTGTGCTTCTTATCTGTTAAAGTTCAGTGCCTTTTTCACGAGGCACTACTTCCTTATCTTTAACTTTGAGTCTCTTTTACACAGGGGGGTATTACTTTCCCCCCCCCCTCCCCCAGCGTATTTTATTTCTCAAGATAAGAAAAGAAAATTTTCTCCCCCGGGGGAAAAAAAAAGAAAGATATTCACAAGGAAATGTTGGACGATCTGGTCGTCTGCTGGAAGTGGGTATGTGAGAGGGACCCGACCAGGTCGTCAGGGGTGACCACCGCCCTTCCGTGCAACTCGTCACTTATAGCCTTATGTCATGGAGGGAGGATGGCTCTGCCGGTGACAGGACTCTTGGCCGAAATAAATGTAATTCGAAACTCATTCCCAAAGTTAGGGGCTTGTCGACTGTCACGGAGGAGGAGGAGGAGGAGGAGGAGGAGGGGAGGCCCTGAGGGGCGCCGCCCTTGGGCGATGACCTTCGTGTTCAGGGACGTCGACGACGAAAGGGGGTCGAGTTGTGGACGCCCCTGGACCCCGTAGCTGCTCCTGCTGTTGTTGCCTCCTCTCCTCCTCCTCCTCCTCCTCCTCCTCCTCCCATCCACTCCAGGGGACTAAAGGACATCAGGAACCATAATATGAATGTTTATGTTCAGAATAACAATCCTCACCTGAAGAGACCCTTGAGAGACAGACCCATCCGGGGGAGATGTCTCGTCTCCTACAGAGGTTCTCCGATATCATATAAAGGAATCTTTTGTGTCGAATATTGAGTCTTAGACGGAGTATCTACTTTTATGTAAATTTCACGTAAATGAGGCTCTTATTTACTGCTGACTCTGGCTGTTTGTTGCTGCTTACGAGGTGAAGGATATTATTTCTAAGAGTGAGGTTTAAGTTGTCTGAATTAGGCAAATTATGTCTGAATTAAGGTCTCTGTTGGTTGTTTATGTTGTAAGTTGTTTATAGAGATTGTTGCTCGCCTGCGAGAAGTCTTGGTTGATTATGAAGTGTTGTTTAATTTCATGATATTGTCGTTGTTTATGTTTGCTGGTAGCTGTAAGTATAATTGGTCGACTTTAGTATCTGTTGTATATATTGTTTGTTAAAACATCTGTAGTTTGATTGCTTGTTTTTACATTGTTATTCTACTAGCCTGTTCTCTGTTATTCTGTTCATGAGTTTGTTATACCCTCTCGCCTTCGCTCCATCCTGTTGTATCATTGATTTCTTCACCAACACCCACCCAGCGAGCCACAGGACTCGCCGGGTCCTCCCCACAGGGTAGATTCGTCCACACTCCTGACGGTGGAAGGACCGAGGAACTTCGCCTCGAGTTCCTCTGACCTGACGAAGGTGTCCCCGTCGTCGGAGTGACGCGAGAGTCGAAACTTTTCACTCGGGCGTCCACTGCGTGTGAGTGACGCCACCGAAACTCAATCAGTATGATGATAGTATGAGTGACATGTGTGGTAACTTTTGTACGGTCTTAGTGGGGCAGTGGAGCAAGACCACCACCCATACACACTGCTGGGTGTCTCCCAAGAAGACCATGGTCCCTGGAACATGCCGCACCGCAGACCATGGTCCTGCAACGGGCCACAGAGAAGAGCACGGTGGCCCTGGAAGCTGTCCAGAGCTCTGGCCTGGCCCATAACTCAGGAGGCTGGAGTTGGCTTCGCTTCGGCTTCTGCTGGAGTTAAGGTGATAAATCCAGAGAGAGACACCGTCCTCTGGCTAGAGCCACGAGTTAATGCAACTGGACCGTACCACCAGTTAGAGCCAACAGTTAGTGCCACAACCTGATGCTACTGGACAGTACCACCAAGTTAGCGCCACCAGTCATAGACACATTAATTAGAGCTACCATTTAAACTCCCCAGTCAGACCCACTAGTTAGTGTCATTACAATGATGAGAGCACCACAGCGGCCACCACCTCCCAGGAGAGGATCTGGGATAATAAGATTAACACAGACCTCTTCCTCCTCTTCCTCTTCCTCCTCTTCCTCCTCTTCCTCCCTCTCCTCCTTCTCCTCCTCCTCCTCCTCCTCCTGTTGGTGAGGTGACACAAGGCTAATTTCTTCCTGTTCTTAGCCTCAGTATCATATCCTTTCGGTTGAAGGGCATCAGAACAGGAGGGTGATGTCCCCCCCTCTATAAGACTTTAGCTCCTTGCTTCTTAAGCTCCCTGGAACACACTCATGTCGTCTCCAGTCCTGAGAAACACATATATCACTTTTCATATCACCCCTGATAAGACTCGGGTACACAAGGATTACTGGAATGTTTAATGGTGAGGGTTTTCTATACTCGTGGTAATATCTGAGAGAGTTTAATCTAACGGAGCGGTTATATGAACCATCAACGAGCAAGGTAGGTGAAATGAGGCTTCAGCTGAAGTAATCTGCATATTCTATGTTAATGTAGACAGTATAATTGATGCTGAGGGTGTCAGTATTCTTCATGATGAGGTGGATGGCATATCTCATTCTGAGGCAGACAGACGTCCTTTGCCTCAGTGGTCTGTCGAGTTGCACTCAAGGACCACTTCTCCACGGACCATCTGCCAAGACGAAAGATACCACTACATTCGAAAGACCAACTTCTTCCGAGGACCCACCTGCGGACGACCACCTGGACGGAAGCATGTTCCTTTAAAGACCCACTTGCCGCAGACCACCTGGAGAGAACCATGTTCCAAAGACCCACCTGCCGAAGACCGCCTGAACTGAACCGTGTTCCAAAGGCTCCGCCCCACGTACTTTCACACAGGCATTAAGCTTCCCACGTAACAGGACTGCCCACACATCGGCCCCAGTGGATCCCTCCATCACGTTGATCACGCCGTGCTTTGTGCAACAATGAGCCAAATTCGAAATTAATCTCCTGTTCTATTACGCCCGCATTAATCTCCCTCCGGGACGGTAACAGCATCTAGAGTCAAGCCCCAGCAACAATTAGCGTACGGGAAACTCATTCTCTTTTTCGGGAACGTTGGTATAATTAATGTTTCATTTGTGTCCATGTGATCCAGTCTGATTCGGAAACCTTTCAGGTCTTGACTGTATCTTCCTTCGTCCAGTTAGATACTAATTTCAATGTGAAAGAAAAATCACCAGAAGGAAATAGTAAAGTTAATGTTTCAACACAGAAGCGAATTACTTTTTCCTAGACTTTCGTATCACGAAAAACGTAGGTTTAGAATTTGGGAAGATATCGTCTGAATAAACTCCAGTTAACACAATGCCACCTAAATCGAATATGGGACGCGCCGCCTCCCGTAGTTGATAGCCAGCGCCCCATTTGTTTGATGTTCTCAAAAATTCCCCACTCGGCCGAAGGGAATTGTTAGTTATTTGGAATTTCATTCACTGGCAACTCAGGGGAGATGTCCGTACAGAAGTCCATATATTGTTTTCTTTCACTCGAGTTGTCAGTGACCACGTGAATGTCGAAGTGTCGAGGTGTTGCAACTCTTCTTTCCGAGAGCCGTGTCTGACCGTGCCAGTTACTACGTGCTAAGTGTTACACGCGCTTCTCTCGGGCAGTTCAGACGATAGTGATAGTGAAGTAAGTCGCGAATATGTTCAGAGAAGAAGGAAGGAGTGAGAAAGGAGCATGATACTGTCAACAGCGAGGGTGAAGAGGAGGAGGATCCCTGTGTAGGGAGGGGAGGTGCTGCTGTTGCCGTGTTTACGACCGCCCTGCGCCTCGGTTGCGTGTATGGACGGAGGCAATCCAAAGGCACAACACGTGTTTTGTCCTCGCCCCGTGTATTCTGGGGAGCTTGGAGTGTTTCTTAGAGTATTTGTGTTGTGATTTCATGGACGTGGTAGTGACCGGAGGAAATCGGTGTTACCGTTTTGTGAAGGAAAAAGCCAACATCTGGGTCGTCTGTGGTCGCTGACGCCACGCGAGATGATATTTTTTTGTTTTGTGTTGTGAATTAGTGATTATAATCGCGATTGTATAATATATTAAAATAGTGTAGTGTGTTTCTATATGCTGACGTATGTGGTGAATACCGAGACGTCAAAATATTTGCAATAGGAGAAATTACATTGTTGTGTAAAGAAATCTAATACACGTACGAGTGTGAGGAAATATAGCATTGGTGTAGTGGAATAAGTGCGTCCACATTCGCTCATATGGAGTATTCATCGTACGGCTGGCATAGTCGGCCGTGCCACGGCCTGGTCTCACCGGAAAAAGTGTTCATCACCGAAGCTCATCGCACACGTAAGTACAGATCTACGTACCATGTTCTCATATAATATATCTTGCGTATTGAAACGAATAACTTTCATAAGGCGTGGAAAAAAAACGTC
This sequence comes from Panulirus argus, assembly GCA_038088735.1. NCBI lineage: Eukaryota > Metazoa > Arthropoda > Malacostraca > Decapoda > Palinuridae > Panulirus > Panulirus argus. The sequence goes on along the minus strand of JAYMFT010299738.1, from coordinate 5,244 downwards.
TTGCAGAAGGCGTTTACATGATATATTACGCCGCCACATTTATTGGTTTAAATGATGATTCCCGACAAGGCGTAATTACTGTTTAGAAGAGGAATGCATTAATGAGCTTCTAGTTCTGTTGAATTACGGTCCTAATTGGAATTACGGTCCACAGTCTGAACGCCGCAGATACCAGTTTCTCTTGGATGGCACGTGGCGACTTTAGATATCTCATTGTTAAATACGTTTTTAATATCGGTGTGTGATATTCAGTTGAGCGTGTAGTTGGAGGGGTGGGGGTTATTTTGACACTCACAAAGCGTTTGTAGAGAGAGAGAGAGAGAGAGAGAGAGAGAGACTAACAATAAATTCTTCTTAAGGCAAGTTGATTCGCAAAGGCGATAATGCACGAAACTTCATATAAACAATATTGTTTATATTATTCATAGTCATATTCATTGTTTACATTATTCATAGTCGTATGAATGAGGCATTTCGCTCGTTAATCTTGCAGATTATATGAAGGATGAATGTGATTAATGGAGATTAATGAGTAATCGAGAACTTAGCCGGAGCCTGCCCTTAAAGCGGAAACTTAGTCGGGATTAAGTTGAAATCATGTTTGCGACTATGAGCTTAAGCTGTTGAACTTAGAGCTAATGCTGTTAAGCTGAAGCTGTTGCTGTTAGCTTAATGTAGTTATATGAGCTTTTAGTATCACAGAGCTAGTAATAAGACCTTGTTCCTTAATTGAGTTTGACAGCACGACCCTTGAGCACGACGGACGGTACTACCTTTCATCAGGAAAGACGGTACGACTCTTGAGCAGGTTGGAAGATACGACCCTTGAGCAGGATGGAAGGTACAGATGTCCTTGAACCTGAGGTTCAAGTCAAGGGGCCAGACCGAGGTACCTATATGTTCAAGATCGTACCGTCTTTCTCAGGGATCGTACCTGCGTGCTCAAGGATCGTACCGTCGTGCTCAAGGGTCGTACCGTCTTTCTCAAGGATTGTACCTGCGTGCTCAGTTATCGTACCGTCGTGCTCAAGGGTCGTACCGTCTTTCTCAATAATTGTACCTGCGTGCTCAGTGATCGTACCGTCGTGCTCAAGGCTGCTGCAAAAGACCCGTGACGACCACACCCCTCAACAAAGACCTAGAGCAAACGAGGCCAGAAAGACCACCACCGATGAGGCCATTGCACTAAAGACCCCCTTCCCTTCTTAACGGCCGTTGCATGACCCACCGCTAAGACCTGGTATTAAAGCTCAACAAGTACCCAAATATCCACTGGAAATGGAACAACAAACTCTCGAATAACGAATTGAAGGGGAAATGAGCGTCGCAAACAAAAAATTCATAAAAGAGAGTCAGTCCCACAGTGAATTCGTTCCCAGAACTAATCAACCCCAAATATTATTTTGAGTGGGGGAAAAAAAAAAATATTGTATTCACGGTGTCTAAATTCAATCATCCAGGATTGTATGAAAAATACGCAAAATTGCATGAATTTTGTCGCTATGGAGAATGCCATATTGCACCCACTCTATCAGGAAATAAGATTCGATATTCATTTATCAATAAGCCCTTCAAACGCATTCTCTATCACGTCTAAAGGGGGGAAATAATCCCTTAAATATCCTCGATGGCTGAAATGTGTCTCTGACGGGAAACCACTCCTGGTTATACTGTCGTCACGCGTGCTCATGTTGTGTGTATGTCGTTTCTTCCTGAATTTATTGAGAAAAGAAAATGAATAATCGCTGGTTCTGCTTTTATTCCGGATCCACACAGTTTTGTTGACACTGGCGAAGGACGCTGGAGAGTTCTGTTTTTAATTGTACCTCGGGACGGAGCGTAAATACCCCCTCTCTCTCTCTCTCTCTCTCTCTCTTTCTCTCTCTCTCTTTAGGCATTACATCCCAAAATATTTCATCCTGCCTTTCGTGGAACATAAAGTCCGCGATACCGTCCACAGCTGGACACAAGACCTCTCCCACCAAAAGAGTACTCCAGGCAAATCGTGTCTTAGATTAGGATTCCACAGGGGCTAGATTTGCTCTCTCTCCTCCCTCTTGCGGTAAGTCTGATATCATCACTACTGTTGTTGTTAGCGTATTTGCTAGGAGCGCCCCGACAGAGGGCGCGGCCATTATTCACGGTCGTATCTGCCCCGGGTAAACTTGTGACTTTGAGCCGTGTCAACACGGCCTGGCAATGGCAGCATGATAGACGTGTTCACCGTTTCCTCCTAGGACGCCGTGGAAGTCGCGGGCTTCAGGACGGTGTATGATAAACAATGCTGGTTTACGTGGGTGGAAAAGAGAGAGAGAGAGAGAGAGAGAGAGAGAGAGAGAGAGGCGACAGCTAGATATGGCAGCAGCAGCAGCAGGAGGTCAGGTCAGGGAGGTCATGACCTCCCTAGGACGACCCAGACACTGCCTCCTTAACCAGGTCATAGTTGGGGAGGTGTGTGTGGTGCTCTCTGGTCTCTCACACACGCAAAATCTCCATCCATCAAGATAGTGGAAGAATTAGAGAAATTATTTAGTCGTGTGGAGAATGCAATAACCCTGGGGAAAATAAAAGAGTCACACGTGGTAGATTTCATGGACGAGAGGCAGTGCAATGATGAAGAGTTCCCCTGCTGAGGACGTAAGAGGAACATCCCGGGAAGAGAACAATAGGTTGGACCAATATCCCTTCGTCTGTCTGTCTGTGAGCCTTGAGGAAACTGGGAAACCGACCTAATATATTGTTTGTCTGTCTTTCTTTCTGTCTGTCTGTCTGTCTGTGAGCCTTGACGAAACTGGGAAACAGACCTAATAAATTGTTTGTCTGTCTTTCTTTCTGTCTGTCTGTCTGTCTGTGAGCCTTGACGAAACTGGGAAACAGACCTAATATATTGTTTGTCTGTCTTTCTTTCTGTCTGTTTGTCTGTCTGTGAGCCTTGACAAGCCTGGCGAACCGACCTACAATCTGTCTGTCTGTCTGTCTGTCTGTGAGCTCTGGTGAATCTAAGGAACCTAACCTCTACCGTGTGTCTGTGTACTTTGGCGAAACCTGGGGAACTGACCTTCGGCCAGTCTGTGTGTCTGTGGACTTTGGCGAACGTAAGGGACCAACCTGCTGTCTGTCTGTTTTTCTGTGTGTCCCCTCTTCAAGAATCATCATTACCGTTGTCCACTGTACTATATTTCTATCTCTGTGTATTTTTTTTCTGTTTCTGTATACAGAAACGGGTGGAAACAACACAACGACGACCGTGAGCGAGGCTCTGTGAAAAATAAAAGCGCTATGTTCAGCTTATATAAACCAAAACGTTTAGCGTTTATTTGAACCGTGTGTTCATCGGGCGAGATATGAATACTCTCACTCTCTCTCTCTCTCTCACTCTCTATCTCTCTCTCTCTCTCACTCTCTCTCTCTCTCTCTCTTTCTCTCTCTCTCCCGTGGCGTGCAATTACGGCAGACCGACCTGACTACGTACGTACAGTGAGTTTAGCGAAATAGTTTTGGTGGGAGGAGAGAGAGAGAGAGAGAGAGTTAGCCTTGCTTTGATGTCGCGAATGGGAGTCGCTGGATGTTGCGTCTTTCGTCTCATCGTGGTTGGGTTTTCCCTGGCGCAGGAACACACACACACACACACACACAGTGAGATAAGAGTCTTTGTCTAGGGCCAAGAATATCTTTTACACTGCCTGATGTTCAACAGAAAATTGGACAACAAGGGAGTTGTTTTGTGTGTGTGTGTGTGTGTGTTTGTTTAAACAAGTTGTTGTTGTTTTGGGGGGAGTTAATGATTGGGTAGTTTTAAGATGTGTATGAAAACGACAGATGTGGGTGTAAGTCATTTGATGTGTTCAGACGTCATGACAATGGGAGATAACATCAGTGTTATGTTATCTATGTTTATATCATCTTCGTCTCTGACACTTTATGTTCATATGTTTAAAATATGTGTTGAAATATTAGGTTATTTGCCCCATTTGTGTACATCACCTTTGTTTTTATGATCTGTGATGAAAACTGAGATATTCACCACACCAACCACACCTATCCAAACTTGACATCAATGTCCTACCACATCTCCAACCATACTGCCACACCGCCCCAACCACACACCAGCTATATCCAACCTACACTTTTAACCACACCTTGCCTAGCGCCTACCACACAGCATCCCATCCACACCCCGGACACAGAGAGACCCTGAGATAAAGCTCTCATAATAGACCAATTCTCCATGACAAAGAAAAAAAATAAAAGTTCATGATAAACTGAATAAATTTCAGACTGCAATTATTTTATATGTACTAAGCACAAGAGAAAGACAAACCTGAAAGTACTAAATCATAAAGTACAGTACTCCAGATAAACTGAATGTAATATCCGGAGCAATACTGTCCCCCCCTGTCTCTTTTCAATACCCAGGGCAGCTCTGTGTACCATTATATCCGGATTACACTCCATTATTCACACGTTAAGGTCCGGTTCAGTGATTCTCTTTTTTCTTTTTTATGGAATCATCGGGTTCTCTCTCGCCCTCAAAGTCTTTGTTGTTGGTTCCTTATGTAATGAGGAGAGTTCTAATGAGGGTAGCTAAGGGCAGGACGAGGGTTCCAGGGTATATATATATATATATATATATATATATATATATATATATATATATATATATATATATATATATATTAAGATATTTCAGCCTCTGTCGCCGACAGGAGACGGCCATTACCGGTGTGGTGGGGTAGGGGTGGGTCAGGTGGGGATCTGGTGGTGTTCCGGTTACAAGAAGGGCGAGATATTTTACTCTCTCTCTCTCTCTCTCTATCACGCGAGAGAGAGAGAGAGAGAGAGAGGGAGCGTGTTAATGAAGTGGCCTTCATTAGGGCATCCAGTTGCCCGTGCCGTCTCTTCAAGCTTTACGTTCAAAAACAAAAGAAAAACGAAACGGAGAGCAAATAGAGCACATCGCCAACAAGTGAATCCAGGACGACTGTTTGTAGTGCCGGAGCTGAAGCTGTAAGCGGAGGCTGAGGTTCCAAGAGCAAAGGCTGGAATAACACCCTCTGTTATTCTGGAAATATCCGAGGCGTGTCGAATGCAGCCGGTAATAACAAAGGCAAATATTAAACTGATATATTGGAAGGTTTCGTCTCTGGATAAGATGGCTTCACTGCAGGGAAACGACACTGTGCCTGGATATATATATATATATATATATATATATATATATATATATATATATATATATTTTTT
>JAYMFT010299727.1:0-10259 GCA_038088735.1 Panulirus argus | reverse complement strand
CATTTCCAATACATCCACCCTCCTCCGTACAACTCTATCTATAGCCCATGCCTCGCAACCATATAATATTGTTGGAAGTACTATTCCTTCTAACATACCCATTTTTGCTCTCCAATATAATGTTCTCTCTTTCCACACATTCTTCATCGCTCCCTGAACCCTCGCCCACCCTATGACTCACTTCCGGTTCCATGGTTCCATTTGCTGCCAAGTCCACTCCCAGATATGTAAAACACTTCACTTCCTACAATTTTTTCCCATTCAAACTCACTCCCCAATTAACTCGTCCCTCAACCCTGCTGGAAAAAAAAGAAGATAACGATAAGATGCTATACAATGAAATCAAAACAATAGTAAACAGTAAAGAGGTTATAATATTAGGAGACTTCAACAGTCCAAACATAAATTGGAACACGTTAACTAGTGACCGAGATGGAACGAGACTTACGGAACTGAATGAAGACGCTTTTCTAGAACAGTTAGTTATAAACCTACAACAGGTAAAAACATTCTTGATCTTGTCCTCACCAGCGACACGCACTTAATCAACTCTTGCAAAGTAGGCGAGAGTTTGACAAATAACGATCACAGTTTGATTAGGTTTGAGATAAATTTAGATTATAAAAAAAATGACAATAAACTCTTGATTCCAGATTACAGGCGAGCAAATTTTGAAAACATTAGGCACGAAATTAGCTGTAGCAATTGGACAAAACATCTTGACGTTCACACAGCAGAGGAAATGTGGAATAATTCTGAAAACACACTACGCGAAACTGAAAATAAACATAGTCAACAAATTACAAAAGGAACTTATAACATTTCAAAACCATCATCGATGAATAGAAGAATAGAAAGACAAATTTGCCAAAGGAAGAAAACATATATGAAATTCAAATCAACGGGAACCGATGAAAATCGCCAGGAATTAATCAAAATCCAAGGAGAGTGTAAGAAAGTCATAAGACAGGGTAAACGCGAAGAAGAGAAAAGAATTTCCTTGAAAATTAAGAAGAATCCGAGGGAATTCTTTAAATATTTAAGAGAAAGGAAGTCAGTAAAGAAAGGAATTGGACCATTACGACACGAACGAGACACACTAACTACTGACGACAAGGAAATGGCTACCATACTAAATTATTCTTTTGAATCCGTATTCATAATTGAAAAAACATCTCGAATACAGCAACCAATGAAAATGTTTTAGGGATCTGATGAAGAAGAGTTGAAGGTTAGAGAAATAAAGAGCTCTGAAATACTTAAATACCTGGACCAACTAAATCCTAACATATCTAACGGCCCAGATAACTTAGCTCCAAGACTTTTAAAAGAGGTCAGAAAACAGCTGATATACCCCCATATCAAAAATATTCAACAAATCTCAATCGGATGGCCAGGTGCCAGCTGACTGAAAACTAGCAAATGTTACTCCTATATATAAAAAGGAGACAGAGTGTGCCCTGAACTACCGCCCAATTAGCCTTACGTTAGTGTTAGGTAAAATCATGGAAAAAAAAATATGAAATAAAACTCACTTCTACACGATCACAAAATTACATTGGACACCCAAAATGATTTCCGCAATAGAAGATCCTACCTGACAAATTTACCGGAATTTTTTAATGTTATGTATCAGAAATGGGACGAAAAAGTACCGTCTGATGCAGTATATTTCGATTTCCAAAACGCTTTCGATAAAATACCTCACAAGAGACTTTCACATAAACGCAAAACACATTGAATCGGTGAAGATATCTGTACACGGATCAGAGACTGGCTTACCGGAAGAAAGCAGCGTGTAGTGTTAAAAAGCGAAGCCTTAGACTGGCTAGACGCAACGAGTGGTGTGCCACAGGGGTCTGTCCTAGGCCCCATTCATTTCATAATATACATTAACGGCCTAGAACTCGGTCTCATATCTAAGATCTTAAAATTTGCTGACGATACTAAACTAGAAGGTAGAGCTGTAAAAGGCGGGACTGTGAAATGATTCAGACATCTTAACTTATTGGTAAAGTGATCAGACAGATGGCAAATGAAGTTTAATGTAGACAAGTTTAAAATTATGCACTTTAGAGACAAGAACATACGTTACAACTACAAACTACTAGGAAACTCTAACTACAGTAAATGAAGAACAGGACCTTGGAGTTGTCATTAGCAACCATTTAAAGTACACTAAACAGTGTCAAGAAGCTTGTGAAAAAGGCATCCAGATGTTAGGTTTCATAGCCAGAATCAATTCTCACGCTTAGTAAGTCTCTAGAAAGACCACACCTTGAATATGCAGTCAAGTTTTGGTCCCCAAACTATAAAAAAAGACGACGAAAATTAGAGCAAGTACAAAGATGCGCGATAAAATTGATCCTTTAGAAATGTGGCATACGAACATCTTTTTTTAATACAAGAAAATACGATTACTAGGACAAATGGCATAAAACTCAAAGCTAAAATATGTAGTACGGACGTGGGCAAAAGCTTCTCTTCCTATAGGTGTGTTGAGCACTAGAAAATAAGTTACCGTCAGACGTAGTGAACTACAAGACTATAAATACCTTCAAAAGTCGTTTAGACAAATACTTCATAAATTTAGGTATACTCTGAGGAAAACGCCAAAAATAAACTATAAACGACATCGGTAACGGGGACAGTAGAAGGCTAATGTGCAGCAGCGGAGAGTTAGTGATAGCTTAAAAAAGTGATGAGCGGATTTACATTTTCTTCTCAATCGCGGGCCAATCAGGCCTCCTGTTGTCTCTTTCACGAAATCTCATGTAAACTTTCTTCAATTTTGAGAGTTCTTTCTACAGCAGCAGCAGCACCTCCTACCTCATTGGTTACAAAAGCGCCACTGCGCAGCAAAGTCCACATCAAGGCTGGGTCTTATTTGAAATAAAGAAGGATTATGAAAGGGAAAAAGAATAGACAATGGAAAGCATTTACGATTTTTGAAGGATGTTAAAAACTGTCTTTTAAATTGTGTCAGGTCATAGTTATTGGGAAAGACATGAGAGGGTAGAGTTCCAATCTTCAAGGTGTCGGGAAACAGTTATCAAAATGGCCCACATGTGACTCGGCAGCTTGCCGACAACTGCGTGGTCTGCCAAGTGATGGATGCACACAAGCTAAACCATTGTAATACCTATTGAAGATGGAAAGTGAACAAACATTGCTGCGTAGGGCAAGAGGGTCAAGTTTGGAAGGTAGCCTGGGACAGTTTATACGTCGGACCACTTCTGACTCAACTCTGTCGAGTAAGGGTGCAGAGCTACAACCACCCCAAATATGAGAAAGAAACCATACAAAGACAGATCAATCCCTTGAATAAACGAAGTAACTGTTCAGAATGAAAGTAATTTTGACATCTAAACAGGATCCTGGTCTCTTAGAGGCAGACTTATCAATTTCCGTAATGTGGGGTTTCCAAGAAAGTCTGGATGTTACAGTAATACCAAGTATGTTCACTGAGTCAAGAGGTGGAATTACAGAACAGTCAAAGGAAAGAGGAAAGCTGTAAGGAGTTTTTCAGAGAAGGATGGGTAGAAACTGGGTTTTGGAGGTATTAAACTCAACTAAATTTCGTCCACCCCACTCGGATATCTTATCCAAGTCTGACTTTACTGAAGAAGCTGTATCAAGATGGGTTGCAGAACACATGAGAGAAAGAGCAGAACTGAAGGATGTGGAGGAATGCAGTGTTTGAGTCATCAGCATATGAGAGCATTTGGTAACTTGTGGAAGAGAGGAAATCGTTGATAAAAAAGAGAAAAAGTGGAAGGGACATGTCAGAACCTTGAGGGACACAGCTGTTGATGGAGATAGAGGGGAAGGAGGCTTATCTATCAACATCCACATCGATAAAGTGGCTAAAGAGGAAGCTAAAGATGAAAGAGCAAAGTGAGGAAGGGGAAGCCAAAAGAAAGGAGCTCAGAGATATGCCCCGATGCCAAACCCTGTCAAAAATTTTGGAATGTCAAGGGCAACTACATACAATTCCCCAAAATCTTTCAGAGATGATGACTCAACATTAGTAAGATAGGAAAGAATATCACCAGTGGATCTTACCTTACGGAAGCCATGCTGGTATTCAGAGAGGAGACTGTGAGATTGAAGATGTTTAAGGATATGGGAGTTGAGGAGGGATTCAAAGCTTTGAAAATGGTAGATGCCATATAAACAGGACGATAGTTCAAGGGGTTGAACGGTCATCTTTCTTCAGGATGGGATGTACCAACGTATGCTTCCGAGAAGAAGGAAAAGCCCTGGTTTAGAAACAGAAATGGAACAGACGAGCAAGCGCACGATCAAGTTCAGAGGCACACTCAGTATACAGGGATGGATGCCTTGCTTGCGTCCAGAAAGAAAGTGCCTTTCATACAGTCCAAAAGGAGATTGTGGGAAGGGGCATAGGATTAGTAAGAGGGGCATCAGGGGGTGAAGAAATGTTAGACTCATCCAAGGAGGAGTTAGAGGAGAAACGGGAACCAAAAAGAGTTGCTTTATCTACGGGAGAGACTGATACAGTAACATCTGGGTGGAGAAGTGAAGGAAAGGAAGAGCGACAGAAGTTTAGTAATGTCCTTAGCTGGAGATCACAAAGACCTATCGCTGGATGACAAGAAATTATTGCACTTCTTTTGAATGAAGGAACGCTTTGCCTCATGGGTAACATACTTGCAATGATTACGGGTAATGATAAATGTTGAATGGGAGTCTTTCCAAGCCCGAAGTGCCTGTTCCCTTGCCTAAATGGCTCCAGAACAGGAAGAAGAGGTCATCTTGGAGGAATAGGGAATAAATGCTTCCATTCACACAAGAATAACCTTTGCTATGCATTTGGCAGACAGAAGGTATATATTACCAGTAATACCTCCAGGGTATTCCCTGAGGATACGAGAGAAAGAATACTTCCCACATCACATATTCCCTGCGTGTTACAGAAGGCGACTAAAAGGGTTGGAAACGTGAGGCTGAAAACCCTCCCCTCCAGCTTTAATTTTCTAAAAGAATGAACAGAGATGGGGAAAAAGTGACGAGTTTTCCCTCTAAAGCTAAGTCATATGTTCTTGAAAGTCACCTCGCTAACGCGGGAAATGGTGGGTATGTATGAAAAAAATAAAATGCCTGGTTATCAAATGAGTTATGACAGCAGCTGAGTGAGCTAGCGCTTCAGTGATTGTCAAGCTGCACCCCTCAGACCCAGGTAGCTGTCTTCTCTTTCTGCCTCATCCACACATGAACTATTGGCATTCTATTCATAAACATACAATCTCACTTTTTCATACACAACACGACAACACTTAACTCAAACAGCTCATTTTTTCATAATTCAAGATCTTCCTGCGGTGAGCACCATGCGCTAACCCTGCCTTTCGGTAAAATGGCAGGAACAGTAGACAGAAGTAGTTGGTAGGAAAATTCAGGCTGGAGCATTAAGTAGAAACATTAGGTGGAAGTAGTAAGCAAGAACATTAGATAGAAGTAGTTGGGGGAATATGACGCAGGAACCTCTGCAAGCAATGCGCTAGAGTTGCCCTCTGCCAGTGGCCTGTTAAGAGTGAGGCACTAAAGGCTTAGAAGCGGCACTGGAGTTCTTTAGTTATGGAGACTCTGTTGCCATGGCCATCCATTCAGGGAGTTCTAGTTAGAACAGACATCAGATATATAGGTAAATAGATAGATAGATAGATAGACAGATACACAGAAGGATCACCACATAAGAAACGCTAATGTACCCAAGGAAAGTCAGAATTTTCTCAAGTTATTCCAGTCAGTTTTGTTGAGGTGTTAATATTTACGTCTAAAAAGGGCTACTGGAGAGGTTGGTACCATTAAAATAAATACATTTATGAAAGTGTGATCAGAAGAACCAACGGGGGGAGAGAGAGAGAGAGAGAGAGAGAGAGAGAGAGAGAGAGAGAGAATTTGTGTAGATACAGAGGGATAGATTGGAGATGAAAACAGATCCAGAATATTCAGTGGTTACAGCAGTCAGCAATATAGATAGGGTGGAAGAAAATTTGTTCTATATCATTAAAAATTTAGAGCATGTGGGCTTCAATCCCCCCCCACAAACCGTATGGAACGAGTTCGACCACCACCTCTTTTTTTTTTTTTTAATGTTGAAAGGCTCTAATCATGCACAAAAGTCCACATCAAGGCCAGGCCTTAATTGAAATATAGAGAATTATGAAATGGAAAAAGAAAAGACAAGGGAAAGTATTTGCAAATTCTTGAAAAATGAAAGACCTGTCTTTTTAAATGTGCAAGGTTATAGTTATTGGGAAAGACATGGGAAGGTGGAGAGTTCCAAAGCTTCGTCGCGTAGGGAAAGAAGCAGTTATCAAAACGGCCAACTCTTGAGTTGCTTATGGCCACACAATAATCATGTGATGCAGCAGCTTGCCGAGTATTGCGTGGCCTAGCTAGTGGTGTAGGTATACAAGCAGCCAGCTCTCGGGAGCAAAAACCAAAGTAATACCTGTAGAAGAGGGAAAATTAGCCTGGGACAGTTTATAAGTCGGACCCCTTTCGATTCAACTTTGTCAAGTAAAGAAACAAAGCCAGAACCACCCCAAATGCGAAAGCATTACTCCATACAAGGATTAATCAGTCCCCTGTATAATAGGAGCATCTGTTGAGAGGAGAAGTTTCGACATCTAAACAGGACACCCAGTTTCTGAGAGGCAGACTTAGCTATTCCTGTAATGTGGGGCTTCCTAGAAAGAGTGGATGTTACAGTAATACCAAGTATGTTCACTGAATTAAGACGTGGAATTACAGAACCATCAAGGGAGAGATGAAAGTTGTGAAGAGTATTCGATGAGGAGATGGGTAAAAATTGGGTCTTGGAGGCATTAAATTTCACAAGATTTTGTGTACTCCATCAAGATATTCTATCCAAGTCCGAGTTCATTGTGGAAACTGTATCAAGGCGAGATGCAGATTGAGTGTGTGAAGTGGGAGTAAAATTGAAGGATGTGGAAGAATGCAGTGTTCAGTCGTCACCATATGAGAGCAATGGATTATTTGCGGAGGAGAGGAACTCGTTGAAAAAATAAAGAGGAGAAAAAATGTAAGGTCAGGACAGTCCCTTGAGGGACACTTCTGTTGATGGAGAAAAGAGGGGAGGCTGATCCATCAACAACGACAAAGATAGATCGGCCTTAGAGGAAGCTAGTTATGAAGGAGCAAAGTGAGGGAGGGAAGCCAAAAGTGGGGAGCTTAGAGATGAGATCCCGATGCCAAACCCTGTCAAAAGCCTTAAATATGTCAAGGGTAACTATATATGACTCCCCAAAATCTTTCAGGGATGATGACCAGACATTAGTAAGATAGGAAAGAATATCACCATTGGATCTCACCTTATGGAAGCCATACTGGTGATCAGAGAGAAGATTGTGATTTTTGAGGTGTTTAAAGATACGGGAGTTAAGGAGGGATTTAAAGACTTTGGAAATGGTAGATGTCAAAGCAGTAGGACAGTAGGTAGAGGTGTCAGAACAGTCACCCTTCTTAGGGATGGGATATATCAAAATGTCTTTCCAAGGAGAAGGAAAAGTTTTGGTTTTTAAACAGAAACGGAACAGATAAGCACGCACTGCATTTTCGGAGGCACACTCAATACATGGGGATGGATGCTTGTGTCCAGAGAAAGAAGTGCTTTATGGACAGTCCGAAAAGAGAAACGGGAAGAGGGATAAGATCAGTAAGATGAGCATCAAGGGGTTAGGGAATGTTAGAATCATCCAAAGTGGAGTTAGAGGAGAAATGGGAACCAAAGAGAGTTGCTTTGTAAACAGGAGAGACAGCTATAGTACTGTCAGGACGGAAAAGTGAAGGAAAGGTAGAGTGTCAGAAGTTGTTAGAGATGCCCATAGCTAAAGACCAGAAAGACCTGTCAGTAGATGATGAGGAGAGGTTATCACACTTCCTTTGTATAAAGGAATGCTTCGCCTCATGGATAACATGCTTGCAGTGATTATTGGCAGTGATAAAAGCTGAATGGGAGTCAGAGAAAGGAGAGTTTTTCCAAGCCTGGTATGCCTGATCCCTTGTCCAAATGGCCTCAGAACAAAAATGATTAAACCATGGATTGGATGAAGAAGTAGTCTTGGAGGAAGAGGGAATAAATGCTTCCATTCCTGCAAGAATATCCTCTGCTATGTGTTTGGCAGAGACAGAAGCATCACTGCATAAGAGACAGTACTTTACCCATGGAAAGTCGGAAAAGACATTACATAAGTTAATCCTGTCAGCTTTGTTGAGGTGCCAGTATTTATGCTTAGAAGGAGCTGGTGGAGCAGGAGGTGCTGTTTGAATAGATTCATTTATAAGAGAGTGATCAGATGAACAAATTGGGGGCGATATTGTGTATTTACAACGAGATTGACTAGAGATGAGAAACAAATCCTGAATATTATGAAAGTGATTACAGCGGTCAGATATATGGGTAGGGTGGGAGATAACTTGCTGTATGTCATTGGGAATGGAGAACGTGAGGACTCTGATCCCTCCACCATCTGTATGGGAGGAATTCAACCATTCCGTATGGTGAATATTGAATTCCCCAAGGTGGAGGTAACACAGCAAAATCCTTAATGTCTGTAAACATGCTAACATACAAAATACAAAGGATTGCTAAGGAATCAAACTGCATCAGACCTCTGGGTCATAGTGGAAGAGATTAAAAACTCATAGATAACTGTGGTGAGAGAAGAATAGCATACAAATGTTTTCGTGAAAAATATCTGTAAACTTTTCAGATAACAAAGGAGATATACATGATGTCATGGGCTTCAAGTGAAGTATTTATTAAATCCATTTTTTAAACATATGTTTGGTGATGCTTTCAGCCACTGTAAGTGATAAGTTGTTCCATATGTTACCAATACTGTGGAAGAAAAAGTACATTGCCTCATTCAAAGTAAAACTTATTTTCATAACTGGTGTTTGAAAAAGCGTTTGTATAAATGAACTTGTTAGATGTTGGGATTCAGAATGATAGAGCAGTCTAGGTGATGTAGATGAAAACTTAGGAAAAAATGTTTCCTAACAATAATTACTCTTGCTAAATTGTGTACCCTTTAGGTTTTTGCTGGATCGTGGAGGAAACCCACAACTATGTGATGTAGAACAGAACACAGCTTTGCATTGGGCAGCCTTTTCTGGATCCACTCACATCTGTTCGATGGTATTGGATCGTGGTTGTTCACTTCGTTCCATGAATGCCCATGGAGATACACCGTTGTAAGTATTCAGACTAAGAATAATGTGTTGTGAAGTTTTCATTCTTGTTCATTTGGAAGAGTTGAATATAGCTTGAGGCTCAAGCTAAAAACATCTGTGATTTACAGTAGAGAAGTAAATTTTTTATATTCTTTCCTCTCTCAGATATCCTTTCCCTCTTTTTTATAGCAGCTCCATCAAATGGTGTACATTATTATTAGATTCCACATAATCTTCACAGGTTGTTAATTTTCATTTTTCTACTTTACCTTATCATTTTTTTTATATTTGTCGTAAGCATGAGGTGTTGAAAAACCCATCCATATCAGGATATCAGTGGCCTTAATGATCTCCATAGATTGACTGGACCCAGCTTTTCTAGGAGGGATGATGTTAGTAGGAAGAAAAAAGAGTCCATGTGTTGAACTCTGCCATGCCTGTACATTTTGAAATCTTGCTTCCAAGCTAAAGTGTAGGCCTTTGATTCCTGGGACAACTTCTTAGAACCCATGGTTAGTAACTGGTGGAGGAAAAATATCACCTGAAACAGAAATAGCAGAATTAACATTTTTTTTGTACATATTCGCCATTTCCCACGTTAGAGAGGTAGCATCTAGAACAGATGACTGAACCTTAGAGGGGAAAATCCTTACATGACCCCTTCTCTATTACTTCTTTTGGAAGAGAGAGAATTTCCAGCTCCCCGCTCCTACCCCTTTTAGTTTCCTTCTACGATGTGCAGTTCTTTCTCCCCCTATCCTCGGGGATATAATAAAATGGAAAGATAACAAAAGAAGGAAGGAAGGACTTGGAATGATTAACCTTGGGCAAACTGCTCAGTAAGAAGGGAAGAACTGGAATGAATCAGCCCCATTGTGCACAACAACACCCAGTCCCACAGGAAACAGTATCTCCATCCCCTGTGACAGCGAGGTAGCACCAGGATACGTATGGAGAAATGCTACATCTGCTTGCATCCATTGTCATTTGTAATGCAACAAAATCACAGCTCTGTCTACATCCAGGCCCCA
>JAYMFT010299716.1:0-10259 GCA_038088735.1 Panulirus argus | reverse complement strand
TTCCCTCCCTCACTTTGTTCCTTGATATCTAGCTTCCTCTCCGACCGATCTGTCTCTGTGGTTGTTGATGGATCAGCCTCTCCCCTTTTCTCCATCAATAGCGATGTCCCACAAGGGTTGGTCCTGTCCCCAACACTTTTTCTCCTTTTTTTTCAATGAGTTTCTCTCTTCCACAGATAATCCAAGGCACTCATATGCTGATGACTCAACGCTGCATCCATCCACATCCTTCAATTATGCTCCCTCCTCAGTCACTCGATCCGCATCTTGCCTTGACGCAGCTTCCACAGTAAACTCAGACTTAACAGGATCTCTCAGTGGGGTACACGAAATTTAGTTAAGTTAAATGCCTCCAAGACCCAATTTCTACCCATCTCTCCATCAAAAACTTCTCACAACTCTCGTATCTCTTTTGATGGTACTGTAATTCCCCTTCTTGACTCGGTGAACATGCTTGGTATTACTGTAACATCCACTCTTTCTTGGAAACCCCACATTATGGGAATAGCTAAGTCTTCCTACAAGAAACTGAGTGTTCTGTTAAGATGTCATAACTTTTTCTCTTCTCAGCAGTAGCTCCATTTATACAAGGGATTGATTCATCCTTGTATGGAGTATTGCTTTCACATTTGGGGTGGTTCTAGCTCTGTTTCCTTACTTGACAGAATTGAATCAAAAGCAGTCCGACTTATAAACTGTGCCAGGCTAACTTCCAAACTTGACCCCCTTGCCGTGCACTGCAATGTTGGTTTTACTTTCCCTCTTCTATAGTTATTACTCTGGCTTTTGCTCCCAAGAGCTGGATGCTTGTGTGCCCCCACCACTAGCTAGACCACACAGTAATTGGCAAGCTGCTGTGTCACATGAGTATTGTACCGCCATCGGCAACTCAAGGGTGTGCCAATTCAATAACTGCTTCTTTCCTTTCATGTCGAAGCTTTGGAATTGTGTACCTTCTCATGTTTTTCCCAATAACTATGACCTGGCTCATTTCAAAAGAGAGGTCTTTCATTTTTCCTGTTTCTTAATTCTCTCTATTTCTCAATTAGGGCCCGGCCTAGATGTAGACTTTTGTCTGTGACTGGAGTCTTCAACATAAAAAAGAACTCAGGTGAACTTTTAATATGATTTGCATTGTCCTTCCAAATATTGAGTATAATCAGTCATGGAGGTATTTAATGGTAGAAGAAAGTAACAAGGGGTACAATAGGCAAAAAATTTTGGACAACACTGATCTGAAATTTACTTTCTTACCCTCTTTCACACACTCCAACTACTCCTGCTTCAGGAGTAGTGCTACTCCTTCTTTATCTCTTGTCCTCTCACCAACCCTTGACTTTACTCCCAAGACATTCCCAAAACATTCTTCCTCTTTACACTTGAGCTTTGTTTCACTCAGAGCTAGAGCTTTTAGGTTTCTTTCCTCAAACATACTACCTATCTCTCCTCTCTTCTCATTTTGGTTACATCTACACACTTTCAGGCACCCCAATCTGAGCCTTTGAGGAAGGATAAGCACTCCCCACTTGACACCTTCATACTTTATTGCCATTTCCCAAGTTAGCGATGTGTCTCCAGGATCAGATGAAGAAAGGCCACATCCACTCACACCATTCTTTGGTTCACGTGTGATGCACCAACACCATAGCTCCCTTTCCACAACCAAACGACACAGACCTTTCCATGGTTTACTTAGATGCTTCACATGCCATGGGTCAGTCTTTTGACAGCACGTCTACCCCTGTATACCACATCGTACCAGTTCAGTCTATCCCCTGCATACCTGTCTCCCTCCTGCACATTCAGGCCCCTATCGCTTGAAATTGTTTTCACTTTATCCTTTCATCTCCAATTTGGTCTCCCCATTCTCCTTGTTCCCTGCACTTCCTACACAAATATCCTCTTTGTCAACCTTACCCCACTCATTGTTTTCATATGTCCAAACTTTAGCCTCCTCTGCTCTCTCAACCAAATACTTTTTATAACCACACCTCTTTCTAACCCTATTATTACTTACTCAATCAAACCATCTCACTTCCCATATTGTCCTCAGACATTTCATTCCAACACATCCAACCTCCTCTGCACAATCTTATTTACAGCTCATGCCTCACATCCATGTAATAATGTTGGGACTACTTTACCTTCGAACATACTCATTTTTGCCCTCCCTTCCACACATTCTTCAGTGCTTCCAGACCCTTCATCCAGCCTCCTCTGCACAGTCTTATTTACAGCTCATGCCTCACATCCATGTAATAATGATGGGACTACTTTACCATTGAACATACCCATTTTTTGCCCTCCCTTCCACACATTCTTCAGTGCTTCCAGAACCTTCATCCTCCTCCTCCTCCCCTCCCCTGTGACCCAATTCCGCTTCCATGGTTCCATTCGCTGCCATGTCCTTTCCCAGGTATCTAAAACACTTCATTTCCTCCACTTTTTATCCATTCAGACTCACACCCCCAACTTGTCTCTCCCTCAACTCTGCTAAACCTAATAATGTTGCTTTTATTCACACTTACTCTCAACTTCCTCCTTTCACACAACCTTCCAGACTCGGTCACCAAATTCAGCAGATAGATATTCAAATCTGCCACCAGTGCTTTATCACTGTTAAACAACAACTGATACTTCCCAGGCCCTCTCATCCCATACAGACTGCATACTTACCCCACTATCCAAAAATGCTCTTGCATTTAGCTCCTCACAATTCCCATAAATAGATTAAACATCCAAGGTGACATCATACATCCCTGCCACAGACTGACCTTCACAGGGAACCAACCACTTTCCTTTCTTCCTTCTATACACATGCCTTACACCCATGATAAAAATTTCTCACTGCCTTTAGCAGTCTCCCACCAATGCCATGTATTTTTCAAATTTTCCACAAGGCATCTCTATCAACCCTATCATATGCTTTCTCTAGATCCATAAATGCCACACACAAATCCATCTTTTTTTCTAAGTATTTTTCACACACATTTTTCCAAGCAAGTACATGATCCACACATCCTCTTCCACTTCTGAAACTGCATTGTTCCTCCCTAATCTGATGCTCTTTACATGCCCTCACTCTTTCAATCACTACCCTTCCATACAACCTAGCAGGTACACTCAACAAACTTATACCTCTGTTGTTCGAACGCTTGCCTTTTTCCCCTTGCCTTTATATATATGTGCTATACATGCATTCCACCAAGCCTTAGGCACCTTATCATGATTCATAGAAACATTGAAAATCCCAACTAAATAATCAACAATACAGTCACCCTCTTTCTTTATAAATTCAACAGCAGTGCCATCCATTCCAGCCACCTTGCCACATTTCATCCTCCCTAAAGCTTTCACCACCCCTTCTCTCTTCACCAAACCACTCTCAGTGACTCTCACTTCGCATGCTACCCAGACCCAAACACCCTACATATGCCACCTTATCATCAAATACATTCAACAGTCCTTTAAAATAATCACTCCATCTCCTCACTTCATCACTACCATTTACCACTTCCCCCTTTACCTCTTTACAAATGTTCCCACTTGTTCTCTCTTTTTTGTACATTAATAACCTCCTTCCAAAACATCTTAATCTTCCTAAAGTTTACTGATACTCACTTACCCCAATCTCATTTGCCCTTGTTTTCAACCCCTCTTGACCTCCTGCTGCTTTTTCTTGTATATCTCCCAATCATTTACACTCCTGCCATGTAAGTGCTGTCAAAATGCCTCTCTTTTCTCAAGCAGTTTTACTTCTTCATCCCACCACTAATTACCCTTTCTAATCTACCCACCTCCTGCCTTTTGCATACCACATGCACCTCTTGCACATGCCAACACTGCTTCCCAGAATACCTTACATTTCTCATTCACTCCCCTAGCTTCATTACTCTTACCTTTTGCCATTCTACTCTCAATTTCTCATGATATTTTTTCACATGAGTCTCTTTTCTAAGCTCTCATACTCTAAATCTTCAACCTAACCACCACAAGGTAGTGATCAAACATCCCACTAGCTGCCGCTCTCAGCACATTCACACTGAAACATCTCTCTTTTACATGCATGTCAATTAATGTGTAATTCAATAATCCTCACTGACCGTCTTTCCTATTCACTTACATATATTTGTGTAAGTCCCTCTTTTTAAACCAGGTATTCCCAATCACCAGTCCTTTTTTAGCACACAGCTCCACAAGCTGTTCACCATTCCATATACTTTACTGAATACCCCATGCCCCCTCAATTATACAAGCACACATTACTCACCTTCGCATTTAAATCGCCCATCGCGAATATCCGGTCTTGTACATCAAAACTGCTGATACACTCTCACAGTTCCTCCCTAAACACTTGCCTCTCATGATCTTTCTTCCCATAACCAGATGCATAAGCTAATAATGACCCATCTTTTGCCGTCCAATTTCACTTTTATCCACATAAGTCTAGAGCTCATTTCCTAACACTGTCACATACTCCCACAACTGCTTCAGCAGTAGTGCTACTCCAACCTTAGCTCTTGTCCTCTTACTCACCCCAAACTATGCTTTTAAGACATTTCCACCCCATTCTTCCCCTTTGCCCTTTAGCTTCATTTCACTCAGAGCCAGAACATCCAGCTTTCTTTCCTGAAACACACTACCTATCTCTCGTTTCTTCTCATCTTGGTTACATTCTACCTATCTCTCGTTTCTTCTCATCTTGGTTACATTCACATACATTTGGACACCACAGGCTGAGCCTTCGAGGAGGATGAGCTCTCCCCACTTGGCTCCTTCTTCTGTTCCATGTTTTAGAAAGTGAATGCGAGAGGGGGAGGGTTTCTAGCCCCCCCCCCCCATCCTGCTCCCTTTAGTTGCCTTCTGCGATATACAGGGACTATTACTGTTATGTAAAACTTTGAGCTTACTAATATTTAATACATTTGCCAACTGTGAGCCCAGTCCATCTGTTTGATGCAGATGTTCGTTTTCGGTTGTAGATTTATTTCCAACAAAGTATTCTTTGAGAATTTCAGTTTCTTAGAATGCAGACCATTATCAATATCATTAATATCTATAAGAAAGAGAAATGGTCCTAAAACTGATTGTTTTGGCACACTACTTGTTATGTCAAACCATTCTGAGGTTTGACCATTAATCACTACCCTTTGTTTATGGCCTGTTAACCAATTTCCTAAGCACCGAAGTACAACCCCATCTATACCATGTGACTCAACTGTTGTTGTGGCCTTTGATGTGAGCTTTACTGCAGATTTGCAGACTTCATTGATATCTTTGAAAAACCAAGCTAAGTATCATTTATTAAGTTGTGATTCCTTAAATGGTTTACAGTCATATCCTAAGTGATAGCTCCCATGGATCTACCAATTATAGTCATTAAACTAATTGGATGATAATTTCAGGGCAGTGATTTATTACCTTTTTTTTTATGTTAGTTTTGTCAGCAAATTTCCATTTCTCAAGTGATCAAGTGGCATATTGAAAAGAGCAGTCAAGGTTGTAACCATTTGATTTTTTGCTTGATTCATTTTCAACATATGAAACTTGTCTGGGCCTTCTGCTTTTTTTACTTTTATTTCTTTTAGTTCTGATATATCTTCAGCTCATGTCAATATGTAGCAAAACAGTTTCTCCTCTTAGTAGTGGAACTGAATTTAGGACATGATTTGTGTCTTCAGTTGAGGTTATTAATGGCTACTTAACTGATAACTTTAGTTGAGCAGTCCTGCTCATATGTGTCATGAGTTATGTGAGCTGAGCTACAGTTAGGGGCTGAGGGCTACAAATTTGCCTACTGTGGAAGGGAGAAGGGTCAGGATTACTACTTTCTTTTTTCTAAATCAGTTAGATGATGTCAATTGTAAACAATTCTTCATGAGATGCAATGACAGAGTAACCAGAGGTCATAAGAGGTAAGTAAGTAGCTTGTGAAGAAGTGCTGTGATGAAACTACAGATGCCAACTGTATACAGATGTTTCAAAAGCTACTTGATGGAAAAGAAAGTTTTAAGAGATGGGGTTTCAGGAGTGTAGAAATCTTTCTTCATATTGTACATCTAAAAATCTTTCTTCATATTGTACATCTAAGTCACTAAATATAGGAAATTACTGGCAGTTTTTTTGTCATTGTTCTGGCCTTTGGATTATTGGTAACAGACTTTTCATATTACTGAGATGGTTGCTTGTGAAAGACAACTTATTGAGATTAGAGTTATTGAACTTGTGTTAATGATGTTTCTGTTGTGTGAGGTGTTGGTGAGATTCCTTTGTGTACATATATGTTTTACAAGGATTAAATTGGGTAGCAAAATAATAAGAGTAAGGGCCATGAGATGTAAATGAGATTTGTAGTGCAGAATAATGTAGTGCTCGAAATATTTTTATATCATTCTTAGAGCCACCCTTTACAGACAGCAGAAGGTAAAAAAGAAAAAAGTGGAATTCTCTGTTGCATGTTATGTTTTTTATTTCAGTTTTTGAGCCACTAATTGATCGAGTGTGTGACCCAGACTGGATTAATCAAAGACTAGTATCATACTTGAGGCAACAGCATGCAGCAGAAGAACTCCATCGTCGCACTTACATGTATGCAGCTAGTTATGAAGATTTCATCACACTCATTCATGATTCTACTGATATTCATGATCTTGAGCACCTCAGGTAATGTTATTTTATTTTACTATTCAAGATGCTTGTGACATGGCTTAGAATAGTAAACCTGTTATATTGGTATATTGAAGCTACCAAGTGTACTTGTATATTTGCTTTTAGGAATATTCTTTTTTATGCTTATATTTCATATGTCACACTGTTATATTCCTTTTTTCTTCGCTCTATTTCTTTTCCTTTAACTTGATTAAGAAAGGGATGTCTACCTTATCTATGTGTCCATCATCTGAAGTGGAATTGCTCAGATTTGGAAATGTTTAAAGAATAAAAATATATATCTATCACTTGCATTTCTGACTTTGTTTTATCATAGTGAGTTTCACATATTTACATATATATTGGTATGCCCTTTTTTGCTATGCAACAGAGGGGCTGATTTGAAACTTCCTCTGAATGCCCTGTCCACAGTTCATCTTAAATTCTTCCATACTTACTGTACTTTTGGTTATATCTGTTTATCTATATCTCTATATCTCTGACACCTATTCCCTCATGGAACTCCCTAAAGGGGGTGGCCATGGCAAAAGAGTCTCAGTAATGGGTGAACTCCATTGCCTCTTCCTAGCCTTTAGTACCTCACCTTTAACAAGTCATTGGCAGAGGGTAGCTCTAATGCAATATTTCCAGAGGGTCCCACCTAATGTTCCTACCGACTATGTCTACCTAATGATCCTGCCAAAAGTTCCAACCTACTACTTCTACCTAATGCTCCCACCTAATTTTTCTACCTACTTCTGTCTAATGTTTATATGGTACTATCATCCTGCATGCACTTTCCAGCTCATCTCTGGTCTGGCCCACTACCTATTATCTCTTGTGTCTGTCAAATACTTTCTCATTTGTCAGTCCTCTTGTATTTCATACTTTTTTATCTTGTTGATCACCATTTCCTGCATTAGCAAGATAGCACCAAGAACAGACTATATTGTTTAATGATTTCCCAGTTTTGTTTATCTGCTTCATAAATCACTCTTAATCTGCTAATCTCACTTGCCTTTATCAAAAATATATATAGCCACTGTGACATGCCAGTCTGCTTCCCAATTTAGAGCCAGTTTTTTTAGTAACATACATTCTTAGCTGCACTCTAAGATCCAGAAACCCCTTTTTCCATTTGCATACAGACATGTTACCTTTCATTGATTTTTTAGAGCAATAGGAATTCACTGCCAGTTTAGCCTTCATAGTGGTTCTTTAAATTTTATCCCATTGACCTATCCAAAGGTCAGTTTTTATGTGCTCCTATCAACTTCTTACTACATTACAGAATGGCAAGGCAGAATTTCCTCTTAATACCTTTTATCATTACTACCACTTTGCATTCCTCCTTACATTTTGTCATACTTATACTTTTTTATACTTTTGTTCTTTAGTACTACATCAATATCAGGTATGGAAATTTTGTAGTAGTTCAGAATATCTAAATTTAAGAAGAAAAGATTCTTAGCAAGTATTTAAGAAAAGCATAAAAGGCACATGCTTCTTAACCTTCCCTTTTAAGACAGTATAGAACAAAAAAGTCAGACAACTCCAATAAAGTGCATTGAACCATGAAAGAATCAGACTTGTGACTGGGAACTAGCAAGACTTTATAAATTGGTACACCATAAAGTTTGCATATTAGGGTCCAGAACATACAAAAATAAGATGAGTTGGGTAGCATGCTCTGGATGAGTGCCTAGAGAAGAGTAATGAATGAATAGGTAAAGATATGCTTAAATTTATGTTCCCATACAGAACATGATATTTACATTTCCATACGCCAAGAAAGGGACCTAATGACCTCCACTTTCCACTCCCAGTTATGACCAAGAAGCTAGCATTAAGATATTCAATGGCTTCTTGCTTGCATTTACAGGTACCTCTCAATTTATGCATATTTGATTTATGTCATTTTTAGAAAAATGTGCGAGGACCATTTACGCTTTTTTTTAATTTGCAAGGGCTTGAGTTTAAGATAATGCGATCATTACTGGGCTGGCAGTACAGTAGTGTGGCATTGCCAACTCCTTGCGAGAAGCGCACATGCACATATCATGGATAGAGTCTAGTCAAGGAATGCTAAAGAATTTTCTGCAGCAGTATATGCTGCTTATTGCATGTGTTTTGCCCCTTGTATCATGCCACCAAAGCATCTTTTCAGTTCTGGTACCAGTGTTGCTAAGATGAGCTTTTGCCAATAATGTTCTGCCAAAAATTTTCTGGCAACCCTCAAGGCCATTACTGAGGAGGGCGTTTATTCTCCTAAGCAGATTTTTAATGTGGGTGAGACCAGATTATTTTAGAAGAGAATGCCTTTGAAAGTGTACACTTTCCGTGAAGAGGACACGCATCAGAATTCAAAGTTTAACATTTTCTGTTGTATTGATAGATTTCATTTTATAGTATGTATATTATAGAATTTTACATTTCCTGTTGCATACATACTGTAGTTTTCACCGGTTTAATATTCAGTACTTTCTTGCAAATAATGAAACCCCAAGTGTCCATCAGTGGCATTATTTGATTTACGCATTTTTTATTTACACAACCAGTTTCAAGACCATAACTATCACATAAATCGAGAGGTTCCTTTATTATTGTCACTACTGAATAAGTATTTTCACTTGATTAAAAAAGATGACTCACTGTGCTGGTATAACAGATTTTCATTATTACTCTATCGTTACTAGTATATATAACCCCAGATTCCATTTTATGTGGCTTTTGCAGCTTTGAGGCAGTATCATAACCAGAACCAGGGAAATGATGGATTGCTTTGGAGTGAGAAATTTCTTGATGAGAATGAGCTTTTTCCTAGGTAGTAATGGATGTATCTTCTCTGTTTCACCCATAATTGCCTCATTAACGACATTTACTTTAATGTTCTACAGGACACATACCGGTATCACTTGCCTATTTAGGAATTATTAACCCTATTGTCTTCATTCCCAGCAGATGAATCATCATTTGATGATGGTACTTCCTCACTGAAGGTGAGTTTTCTCTCACAGTGAAACCACAAGCAGATGAAGTCTGGTAACATTCAGGAATTTTCATTTACAGGTGTACTCAGATCCTCCTTGTTCTGTAGAGGCTAATTCAGTGATTCATGCTGAAATTGCTTGAATTCTTTTTCCTTTTTGTGGGTGTAAATAGGTAATTTGTATTTTTCGCACCCCATACCTATAATGCAGAGGCAGATTGAAAAGGAAATTTTAAGCAGTTACAAGCAAATCTGTTTTGAAACTTATATTCAGAAAAATTGGACTGTAGAAAGTTAAAAAAACACTGGGAAGGCATGGAGGCATTGCTTTGGGGTGTGCATTATGTTGCCACCCACCACTGCATAGATTGCCATCTCTTTAATCACTGAAATATTCCTGATTGCACATGTACATATTCACACTTGCTCGCCCCCAACCATTCCTGATGGCCACCCCGCCCCACGGGAATTAGCATCACCACCCCCCGCGCCGGTGAGGTAGCGCCAAGAGACAGATGAAACGGTCACATTCGCTCACACTCAGGCTCTAGCTGTCATGTGTAATGCACTGAAACCACAGCTCCCTTTCCACATCCAGGCCCCACAGACCTTTCCGTGGTTT
>JAYMFT010299705.1:0-10259 GCA_038088735.1 Panulirus argus | reverse complement strand
TGGAGGGAGAGAAACAGAGGAAGAATGCATGGAATGGTGTATGCAAGGGAGGCATGTAAGGACAGGGATAAGTGGAGACTTTTGCCGTGGCTACCCCTTGATGGGAGTTCCCAGAGGGAATGGGCATCAGAAATACAGATAAATAGATATATAGATAGATAGTCTGAAAATGAAATCTTTCATTTTATCTGACATTACCTCACTAACTAAGGTGAGAGATGTAATTATGATAGTTATATATACATATAAAAAAAATTGGGGTTTTCAAGAACAGAATCTTTTTCTGTAAGTCTAATACAGCTTGAGAAATTGTTGAGGGATCACAAGTCACAGGAAGTAAGATCTCTTTCTCCCCCTACCTTTTTCCTGAAAATACATACCACCTTTCAACTATCATTTATCCATGAAGTTGGTCGTTCATAAGGTTTCCTCAGCCAACCTGTAATTGCCACAGGCTTTGATGATGTCAACAGCCTGTCCATATCAGCAGATGAAGCTACCTGCACTCTTCAGTATCTGCAGATCACCAGTGTCAATAACATAATGGTCCCAGCTAGCTATGAGGAAAGATTTCAAACAGAAAAGAGGGAAGGATGGATGGAGAGAGAACAGACAACAATTGTCAGTGGAGTATGCTCTGGAATAATCAATTTTTCATTTTCTAAAACCTAAGTGTCTCTCTTCTATCCATGAATCCAATGAACAACAAGAACATACCTACATAGAGGAGGAGGGTCTAGGAAAATGCTCTACGGCTAAAAAAAAGAAAGAGGTACAAAAATCAAGTAAAAAATACTTTCAAAAGAATCAGGTCTAAATACAATCTTTCCCTCTTGTGGCAGAGCAAATCACTAAAGCCACACAAAGAAGATTCAATATGTCCAGGCATAGATACCATCCAACAATGGTATTAAAAGAGTACCATTAACATCTTTCAATGATTTCGTCTTGGGAATGGCTCCTCAGAAAAGTCTGAGAAGTAGCTGCCATCTTGACATCACGGGCTCACGTACAGAGGAAAAGTTGTGCCAGCTGACCAGTATCTTAAATCAACAAGGAATGCTCCACGCCAGAGAAGGTTCCAAGTTTTCTAGATAAACAAACAAACAAGCAGTTCCCTGAAAAGTCTTAGTGAGCTCAAGGAAATCTCTGAACTATGTCACTAAGTATAAGATAGGTCCTTCAAAGAGGAAAGTTTCCACAAACATTTCAATAAATATCTTTATCTTTGCAGTTTCATTCTTAACCATGAAATTTTTATTTTGGTTACACTAAAAGTTGTAGGATGTCATTGACAACAGAAAGGAGATTCTTGAGTCTGGGCACTCATTCACTCTTCTCCAAGAACCTATGGCTATACGAAAAACAATTTCATATAAAAGGAGACACTGTGGATATTAACTGCCCATTCTAGTCTGAAAACACTGTGGATATTAACTACCCATTCTAGTCTGAAAGTGCAAGAAAACCAGGAATCTAAACAGCCATTTATTAGGATGAAAATATAAGGCAAGAGTCTTCTTAATATATAAGGATCTTGAATCTATCCATCAATGGACCAGACATGATAACGTCAAGAACTATAACTGGAGTTACTTGGGAGGGGGCACTTTAAAGAAACAATTATTTTACTAACTTTATTCTTATCAAGGAAAGGAGTACAAAAAAAAAATTCCAAACATAAAAACCTGTCACATCTGGTTAGGCACATACCTCTATTTACGAAAGGACTTTAAAAACCTTCTTTACATCTGGCTATGTCTTGAGTGGCTTGACTAACATGTAAGACATACTTCTTATGTGCTCTTCAAACACATCTGGTAGATCTATGGTGCCTGATAAGGGAGCTCCACATAGATCTACAATTCATGCTTTCTGCCAAGAATCAAATTTCAGCTGATCTATGAAAGTGACGCTAGATGCCTAAAGCCATCTTACACAATAACTATACAAAAGTCAAATATCCTTCAGCAATGGTGTAGGGAGGAGGTTACAGTAGATTACATCATGTAGATGTCATCACGCAGTATTTGCTCAGAACAATTAAGACTCTAGCAATTGAGATGATAACCTATTTGATGATTAAAAAGAACCAAGTGCATCTTAACATATCATAAGGGCAGTGGCAATGATCAAAATATGCTGAAACCACGCCAAGCAGCACTTACGTTTATTTCACCATTATATACTCATAATAAGTTTCTATCTCTTTTGTTTCTTCAGGGAAAAGTTAGGGCCTATCTCATTTGTTTCTGTTATTTTCTTACTCTTACATAATGTTCTTTAAGTTGGGGCCTATCTCACTTGTTCCTGTTATTTTCTTACTCTTACATAATGTTCTTTAATTGGGAAAACTACTTAACCTTTCCCTGAAAAACACCCATTTTTCTGAAAGTCTGGGAATTTCAAATGCCTCCTTAAAGGATTAAGACATCCCTATGTGAAGATTTCTGGACCAACAACCTTCAGGATGGACTTCTGTTTATGTGTTGTGTAACAAACATGTCTGACCAAGACATGAGTAATCAACTGGAGAATTTTGCAACACTCACTGTCTAACATCAGATAAAACCAGTTACTCTGCAAAAGGGCTCTCCTCAGATTTAGGGAAAAGATAAACCTGGATACACACATTTCAGTCTATGGTCTGAGAAATGACATCCGATACTTCAAATCACACAAGAAAGAGACACTGGTCATTCAGAGACATATTGGCCCATGAGGTAAACAGATCATTTAAAAAAAAAAATATTAAAAGGTTTCAATTATAAAAGTTATTTCTCAGGCAACAGTCCAAAATGCTGACAAATCATCTTCCCAGACATAGCAGACATCCAGATGACAAGAGGTTTGAATACAAGGGCTTTGAACTCCATAAAAAACAAGACATGCCTTTGTTAACAGCAAGAGAGATAGAGAATGGTATAGACCTTTGTTCATCTGACAATTAAATGCCTTAGTATTGTTCATCACAAGCAATATTCCAAAATCCCACAGGAAGATATTTGGAGTTACGCTTCAGGATATGACCACCGAGAGACAAAAGGCTCTAACACCTCAATCTCCTATAGATGCTAAAAATGCTTCTCAACCCTAAATACTGATAATATGGCCCATGAGCATTATAAACCACCTAGGATCCATCAGCTCTTTATCTATTGCTATCATAAGACCTTTGGACCTCCTTCTAAAGACCTGCCTCTCGTGTGCCTCTATGATGAAAAGACACTAGATGTGACTAGTTGCAAATTTCCAGACCATCAGCAAGAGCACTGGTTCTCTATAGAGGAAGCGAATTAAAAGATTATCCTTGTCAAAAAACCATACCAGAGTTCTGCAAAGTTCTAAATTTGTTTACCCAAGCGGGCACCTACTTAGCAAGCAAATTCTCCTAGTCACTTGAACATGCCTGCAAATCAAACTTGCTCAGTAAGTGCTCTAACAGACATCATGCCAACATTGTAAGGGAATATAGCCATAAAATTTTATTAAATTGGAGAAAAAGAAGGCTTGTCTGAGAACACCAATCCATTTCCAGCCAATAAAGTATTTACTGAAGATTAAACAAGACTTGTAGGTGTTAAGGATAAAATGTACTTCCTAAAAGGTATTCAAACTTGACAGCCTTATCTGGTATATTCCCCTTTAGGCTCTAAGTTATCAGAAAAATGACATAAATGAGAAAAATGGCCTCAAAGCAAACTGGCTTGGAAAGCAAGAAGGCAAAGATCTCAAAAAAGTGTTGCTATGTTCACTATGAATTACCATGTCTAAGCTTCTACATGAAGGCCAGGATCTTGCTATCCTGTGATGAATCAAAGTGCCAGTCAACATCCTCTGAATCCTGACTTAACAGTCCATCATTCCTCCTAAGGTATAGCAGATGCTTTCTAAGGTGATATGGACAAGTACATATACAATGGAAAGCCCAGAATGATCCTGTTGCTCTGGCTAGTCCTATAAAATAAGTGCACAGAGGAGGCTGACAAGACCAGCCCTTTTGCAGATTCTTAAGGGGTAGCCAAGCATGACGTGGGTGACCACCTCACTTTAGCCCTACCATCACATCAAAATCTCATCACAGGTACTTTTATGTACATAGGTACCATACCACTTGAAGAGTCCACCTGTTGACCTTCGAATAGTCCCAAGGTTCCAGAGCTGGCTACTGACTGATAAAGGGTTACATAAAAAAGGCTTGGCTGGAGCCCAGTTCAACTACCTTAAAAGGGCTCCACTAAGCCCACAATTTTGCTTTCAACAGAGTTGGACTTATCCACTGTGAGTTAGCTTCACTCTAAAAGGGAAACTGGAAGAAAAGAACCATCCACAAATAACACTGAGGTTAAAAGTTTTTGAAGTTTTGGACTGCTGTCATTCTACCTCCTGCCCTACTACCATTGTAGAGAAAATACCACTATAACAACAGCATGCCTAAAATATCCAATTTTAGTTTTCCTCTAAATAGCATCTTGAAGAGGAGGTAACTGCAGAAAGGGGTTAGACTCTTAGCTGTAACTACTCTCCTCAACTAATTTTACTAAGAGAGGAAGTAACAAATAATTTGTATTTCCCTAACGGTAAGAGACAATACAAGCCTCTCTACAGGGAGCTTGGGAGCAGATTAACCCCTAAATGGCAGGTATGTCCATAAACTAAATTATATGGAGAAAAATATCTTTTGTGAACCGATACATTGGCATGCAAAATACACAAAAACAAAAAAATAACTACCTTTGTGTTGGCCTGATGAAGTGCCGAGTGAGTGGGAGGTGGTTGTATAGCCAAACCTCTGGGGCAATTCTTCCTCGCCTCAAATAAAAAGAAAGGGCAAGGAAATCATGTTTGTTTTTCATTGACTTTGATACCATGGTCTACTTTTACTTCTTACAATGGCACAGTACTGTGGTGGGTAATGTGCAGAAATACTTCAGGATGCACACGAAATGTGGGGGAGGAGGGAGTGTGGCCATCGCATCTGGTTAGATCCTCATTTCTCATCCAACCCATTTGTTTATCCTGAACTTGATATCACACACCTATCTTACCTTTCACACACACCCTGTACTAGAAGATGATAAAGTACATGAATATACACAGTAACATTACACTATGAACTGAGAGTTACCACAACTGATACCTTACACAAAATGTGCTTGGAAATATTCTAGCTCTTTACTATAAAGTTATGGCAAGTCCTCTGACACCATGTGATTATATTCACTCAAATTATGTGCTAGTACAAAATTCTGTTCCATATAACTACACCATCAAACACACAGGTGGTGGGATAACAGATACAGGGGTCCCAGGCTAAGTGAATATACTTACTTCTTCACATTTCTCCTGTCATTCTTTTTCACTTTTCTCAACAACTGATATATCCGTCAGTAAATGTTCCTAGACCTGATCAGATCATCAAAAATTTTTCACTTTTCTCAACAAATGATACATCCCTCAATAAATGTTCCTAGACCTAATCAGATCATCAACAATCTTTCTAAAGCTCATAGTTATCAGTACTTATTAGTATGAAAACAATATCCAAAAACTTAACTATTTACATAGAATTACATATTTCAGCTTCCTTTAAAATATATCTAAAAACTGAAAACTATCTATATAATACCATACAATGTGGCTTCCTTTTAAACAGTTAAAGAGTTTATTTACACTGACACTGGCAACAATTTCTCAAATACTTTTATTCCTTCCATTGTTATATGTAATTCATATCTAACTCTGAGTTTTGATATTCCATAAGTACATGTTCCATGATAATACTGCAGTTTCAGATATTACATATAGGTGCAGGTTTCATTTCCATTATGTGACCAAGGGTTTCTGTAGTATGAATATTCCTCAATTTACAAAGAAATGTCTGAAACTATTGACTACTGTTAACGGGAAAATGTTATTTGTTACCTTTTGGAGTTTCAAAGTACTATCTAGCTTGCCATTAACAATTAACAATATTTATTCTATTCATAAAATCATTGTGAGGTGTAGCTTTTGTAAATATTTTGCTATATAGAGCTGCTTTAGCCTCAGCATCTGCTATTCTATTACTACACATGCCAACATGTCCAGGACACCATCAAAATTATATAAACTCATGCTTGAGTGGATTCTCACAATCCAATCTTGGATTCTTTAAACTATAGGATGCACTAAAAGCATAGAGTGCTATGGCTTGAAGTGCAATCTGGAATTGGAGTAGACAGTTTTTACCTTTTTTGGGGGAGATAGCTCAATTAATTGAAGTGCACCCTAATTATCATTCAGTTCTGCAGTAAACATGGAAAATTCTCTTTGTAGTTTTGCTATAGAGGAATCTTTTTCAACATCTACAGCAAATCCTATATCATCAAATTCTGAGCCATCAGTAAATATCTGCATTCTGTATGCATGAACAGTATAATGTTAAAATAACTTACTTTTTGTTATTACTGAAACAATGTTGCTTTTGGTTGTATTTGTCCATTTCCTGCAAAGTTTCATCTCACAAAACTTCCAGGGAAGGAATCAAGCAAGGCCTTCTTAAATCAGGTCCAAACCACTCCTAATAACAAATATACTTTGTTTTTCATACTTAATCGCCATTTCCCACACTGGCAAGGGATTGCCAGGAACTGACGAAGAAAGGCCATATTGCAAACATCCATTCTCTTGCTGTCATATGCAATGCATCAAAACCACAGCTCCCTATCCACAACCAGGCCGCACAGAACTTTCCATTTCACATGCCCTGGTTCAGTTTACTGACAGCACGTCAATCCCTGTATACCATATCGTTCTAAATCACTCTATCCTGTGCACACCTTTCACTCTCCTGCATGTTTATGTCCAAACCACTCAAAATCATTTTAACTCCATCCTTCCATTTCCAATTTGGTCTACCCATTTTCCTTGCTCCCTCTACTTCTGACACACATATATCCTCTTTGTTAACCTCTCCTCACTCATTCCCTCCCTATGTCCAAACCATTTCAGCAAACCCTCTTCAGCTCTTTCAACCACACATCTTTTATTATCAAAACCTCTCTCTTACCCTTTAATCACTTACTCTATAAAACTACCACACATCACAAATTATTCTCATAACCATTTAATTTCCAACACTTCCACCCTCTTCTGCACATCCTCATCTACAGCCTATGCCTCACATCCATATAACATTGCTGAAACTATTATAATTTCTAATATACCCCTATTTTCCCTCCCAGACAACCTCTCTCTCCACACAGTCTTCAGTGCTCTCCAAATCTTCACCCCCTTACCCACCCTAAGACTCACTTCCATTCCCATGGTTCCATTTACCACCACATCCACTCCCAAGAATCTAAAACAATTCGCTTCCTCCAATTTCTTTCCATTCAAACTCATATTTCAACTACCCTAACCCTCAACCCTGCTAAACTTAATAACATTGCTTTTATGCACATTTACTCTCAACTTCCTCCTTTGATACTTTCTCCCAAACTAAATAACCAACTTATGCAGTTTCTCATTCAAATCTACCATCAGTACTGTATCATCAGCAAACATTAAATGGCTCACTTTCCATGTCCCTCATCCCCTACAGACTGTATACTCATCCCTCCCTCTAAGACTCTCGCATTTACCTCCCTCACCATCCCATCCAAAGACAAACGAAACAGTAAAGGAAACATCACACATCCCTTCAGCGTACCAGCTTTCACTTAGAACCATTCACTCTCCTCTCTCCCCACTCGCACATATCATTACTAGTTCATACATTAAATGGTTTACAGAACTTTTGACGATTACCAAAAACTTCAGGCTTCTCTGCAGCAAAAACATGCTGAGTATGTTTTAGCCTAAAAAGATACTCTAAAAAAAGTTCTTCACATCTCAACTTCACAGCCATCTTGCCAAACTCTGCTTTCAAAATTTCAGCTTCAGAGAATCTAAATGTTCCTGTACTTATTCTAACATGAAGATTGTGGACATCAACCTCTTTCAAGAAGTTATCAATGGCTGACAAATATATCTAGCAACCACAGCCCATTTTCATTCTACATGACATAATCTTTGTATGGTTTTCTATCTGCTTACCAAAAGTAATTGAGACACTACATTCAAGACTCACGGGTAAGGTTTTGAATATAAAGAGCCCATGTTAATCTTTATCAAAAAACCATTAAACAAAAATTCTGCCTTCTTTCCACATGAATACAAGATACCTTTCAGTAATATACAGTAGGGGTAATGAAGAGTGCAGAATTTTTTTTCCCCACCTACCCAGTGACAGAAGAGACCTTTAAAGGTTCCTAATGTTACAAAAAATTTGCTGGCAATTTTAAGGAGAGAGAAAATTCTAATCACTTGATTTTGACCACTGCACAGCTGGGTCTAAATTCAATAGCCAGGAAGACAAACTACAATAAGACCTTTATAACAAGAAAGAGTAAGGCAAATCACTGGTTCAGTTTAGAATTCTGCAAATTGCATCTCCATAGAAAGTTTCTGAGGCCAAAAAGTTTTACTTGAGAGCAATCTAAAGTATCTTTAGCTGTAACACCACTTTAGAAAAACAACAAAAAACATTCTTAAAATGGGAAAGAGATGCCAAGCCAAATTTGGGGTTGAATTTTAAGGATTTCACAGAAATTTCCATGTCCAAAGGGTCATGAAACAAGTGAGAGTAGACTAGACCCTTGCTCTTAAATTTTAAGTGGGAGAGGCAGGGTGGAAAATTGTAGAAAGTGGTCCATGAGAAATTGGCAATTCCCCCCACCCCACACACAGGGAAGGTCTTAGAAATTAAATTTCTGAAGCTAAGGAAATCATGCCCCATATAATTTGTAATCTAATGATAAGAGCTTACTGGCATTTTCTGGTACAAAGATGCTGATTGCTCTTACACCTTACCATAAGTAACAGTCAGATTCCCTTGTTACAACTGGAAAAGACTGACCCCAGGATGTATCAGCAACTGTGGGGTAAACTCAGTCTTAAGGTAGGGATTCTTAGACATCCTTCACCACTAGCAATCTAGGTCAAGAATATCCAACTAGCCTTACTATGATAAGATTAAATCTCAGCATGATATAAGCATTCTTCCCATTGGGCAGAGATGATATAAGCATTCTTCCCATTGGGCAGAGTCCACAGAAAAGATTCTTAGTTTTACATAAAACCAAAAAAAAACCTTATCATTATACAGGAAAGAAAAAACAAAGTATTGTGGGTCTACCATAACCAGTAATGAAACAGGATCTTCCAGAACAGTGTCAAGAATGCCTGATATGTCTTCTCTTCTGAGATGTTTTAAAAATGTGGACATGTCCTACTGGTGATGTATTAAGGATTCTGTCCATCTCAGAGTGAACCTATGGCAGGAGATTTGCCATTTTTCCTTAAGAAAGCATATTCTGAAAAGAAGTGCTGTTCAAACAGTGCCAACTAAAATGAATAACTGCAATCCATTTCTGGCACAAAAAGCACATCTCATGGTTGAATTAACAGTTGTAAGAATATGCAACTATCATGGAAGAAACCTCCCTTAATGTAATCCACATATCTAGTATTGAACAACAGCCTGAACTTGGCTGAAGAAACTGTACCAGATGTATGCAAAGTCCCTGGGCAAGACAGCAAATGATCCGAGTTTAGTAAAATGGGAACTCAACACATCAAACAAGGAATAAAAGCCACTAAGTCAATTAAAGTGCAAAGACTCCCAGCACAGGCAATCCCCCAGTTAGCAGGTAGACAAGCTTTTTCCATATTACAGGCAGGAAGGTTCAACAGAAGAGACTCTTCTGCAGTCAAACAGTATGGAGGGGAAAAATCCAGCAGACAGAGACTGCTGAAGTAGCTAGCCCAGATTAATGCCAAACCCTTGAGCAAGAAAGCAAATGATCAAGTTTAGCACAATAGGAACTCAAACTATCAAACAAGGAAGAATAAAAGTCACCAAGACAACTCCCTTCACCTAAATGAAAAGACTCCCCGAAGAGGAAATCCCCTGTTAGCAGGCAGACATGCTTTTTCTTTATTACAAGCAGGAAGGTTCAACAGAAGAGATTCTTCTGCAGTCAAAAAGTATTGTGGGAAAAAAATCCAGCAGGCAGAGGCAGCCTTGCTCCAATGAAAAGCCTAAGTAAGAATGAAACCCCCAAGAAAAATTAAGCATATTCACTATAAATAATAATATAATAATAATAATAATAATAATAATAATAATAATAACAATAATAATAAGGTGTGACTGGAATAGAGAGAAATGAAAC
>JAYMFT010299694.1:0-23766 GCA_038088735.1 Panulirus argus | reverse complement strand
CACACACTCGTGCGCGCATACACACACACACACACACACACACACACACACACACACACACACACACGACATTCCAAAAAAGTTTTACCGCGGTCAATTTCCCGGTGCCTTGATATCACACGCTGAAATAAAAAGGTGTATTTTGCTTCAATTACAGACGGGCGTTCGTGAGAGAAGCAGGTAAATGGAACCTCATTTACGAGCGAGTGCATGTGTAAAATTATCCCCGAGGTTGTCGCATGAGGAGAGAACTGGATGGATTACTGTATACCCACACTTTGCAAAATGTTCAAGCCAAAATGGAGTTCATTAGTCGAAGCGCACGAGAGAAACACACCACGCAACACAACCGGGTATTACAAGAGAAACACCTCATGCAACACGCCCAGGTATAGCAGGTGAAACACACAGCGCAACACATCCAGGTAGTGCAGGAGAAACACACCACGCAACACACCCGGGTATTGCTAGAGAAACACCTCATGCAACACATCCTGGTATTGCAGGTGAAACACACAACGCAACACATCCAGGTATTGCAGGAGAAACACGTCTGCAACACATGCAGGTATTGCAGGAGAAACACACCAACCAACACATCCAGGTATTGCAGGAGAAACACACCACGCAACACATCCAGGTAATGTAAGAGAAACACACGTAATACACCCATGTATTGCAGGAGAAACACACGTGACACACCCAGGTAGTGCAAGAGAAACACACGTAACACAGCCATGTAATGCAGGAGAAACACTCCACGCAATACACCCAGGTAATGCAGGAGAAACGCATGCAACACACCAAGGTAACGCAGGAGAAAAAACAGCACACAACACACTTAGAGAGAAACACACCACGTAACACACCCAGGTAATGCAACAGAAACATGTCACGCAACACATTAGATAATACAAGAGAAACACACCACGCAACACACCCAGGTAATGCAAGAACACATGACTACAAAACAACTTCGTAGATGCATACTCTTTTGAATTGGCAGCAACACAATTTCTCCAAAACCTCAGCAGCATTCTCCTTTGACATCACACCTTACAGGAAGGCAACAACACTATAGCAACACTCCTAAATCGCCACGTCAACACAAGGAACCACAAGCAACACACAGGTTACCTCGTACCATTCTTCCATATGAACACAGCTTCGCAAACTCAGGACGTCAACACAACACAATAAATGATCAACACTGATGAAATTACATCATGACCTCAGCACTCCAGCAACACACCACCAACCCCAATCAGTCATACTAGTGTTGCATCATAAGGAATCTACATCGACTTGCCAACATGTCGTTAACACCACTACAGTAACACACCACAACACAACACTATCACAGTAAACGTAACACCACACGTACACAACACACTAACTTATCACCACGCTAACACAACCAAGCAACAAACTTATCACCAGATTGTAACACAATGTTTTACACACCACTACATATAACACCATCACTGGCACACCACTACATTAACACACCAACACAATAACAACACACTAACAAACAGCCACAATAACAGAACACACTAACACAACACCACATTAACAGAACACTAACACACCACCACAATAACAGAACACTAACACACCACCACAATAACAGAACACTAACACACCACCACAATAATAGAACACTAACACACCACCACTAATACACAAATATACAAGTCTTGCCTATAAGAAATTGGAAATCATGTTCAACAGCTGAAAATTGTTCTCTTCGTTGTTTCAGTCCAATTATTCAAAGAATCCATTGTGTCCTTGTATGAGCAACTGCTCTCACATCAGGGAAGTGTCTAACTCCACATAATTACGTGGGAGAGTCGAGTCCAGAAATCTCCAAAGTATCAACTCTTAATATGACTTCAAAATCTGACATATTTTTCCCTACAACGCAAACTTGATTTCCTTTCTTTCTCACATAGCTATTACTTTGGCTTCATCTCCCGATAACTGAGTGGTTGTGTACACCAACTTGGCCACGTAACACTTACCAAGCTACTTCGTAATATTACCGTGTGGCCTCTGGCAACTCGAGGGCGGTCCATTGTGATTGTTTCTTTCCTTTCGCCTCTAAACTTTTGAGCTGTTTACCTTCTCGTGTCTTTCCTACTAATTACAACTTACCCTTTTCCAAAAGACAATTTTTTTTTTTTTTACCATTCTCTTCAAAGATTGACTATTTTCCCTCTTCTCTCTCTACTTTTTTTGTCTTTTTCAGCCCGTTCCTAGACTTCATATAAAACCTGGCCTCGACATGGACTTTTGTACGTAGTCAGTGCTTAAGGGATGAATAGAAAAAAATGCCAAACACACCCCAGACTATAACTACCAATACTGAGAAACGAATGAACCAGTACATCATCAAGTTGGCAAACCACTAGGTTGATAATCCCTCAGTCAAACTCACCACCGCGTCATTACCACACTGACAACAACCACCGCCGCAACATACCACCACAGAACAACATAGCCACAACCTCATTAGCACCAGACCACCATCACACTAACACACTAACAACTTCTGTTATTTGATAGGCAAATACACACACACACTATCACAGTTCTCCCCACACGCACTCACACCACTCCGCTGACACACCAGGACACCACAGTTGCACTGGTTCATCACAACCCCAGCAAGACGTTAACACATAAGTACACCACACTTACCACAATCACCACTACAGCACCGCCACACTCATAAGCACATTGCTGTTCCACTGACACAAAAGACTAACACACCCACTCATCACCATTACATTAAACTGCTTCCACACCAATAGTCACATTTCCACCACACTTTTACGTCACCACTGTACAAACCACCACACTTATACGGAACCATCACACTAATTTACAACCACATGTTTACACGCAGACACCCAGTCACACTACTGACCCTCCTCACACGTCACCATATTAACACACAACCGGAATTCGTACACGCTAACACCCCACTTAACACACCACCATAACACTCACACCCCACCACGCCACGGCCACACTGCCATCACCACACTAGCACGCCACCACTCTACCGTGATCACCACACGGCTGAATTATTGTCACACCATGAACTTGTTTACCGCAGCAGCACACTGCGCCAGGCAGTCAACACAGGAGAGCATGGAGGTGTGCTTGGTAGCCAGACCTTGTGGCAAGTATCCTTGTGGCAAGTATCCTTGTGGCAAGTATCCTTGTGGCAGGTATCCTTGTGGTAAGTATCCTTGTGGCAGGTATCCTTGTGGCAAGTATCCTTGTGGCAAGTATCCTTGTGGCAGGTATCCTTATGGCAAATATCCTTGTGACAAGTATCCTTTTGGCAGCTATCCTTATTGGAGGTGTCCTTGTGACAGGTATCCTTGTGGCAGGTATCCTTTTGGCAGCTATCCTTATTGGAGGTGTCCTTGTGACAGGTATCCTTGTGGCAAGCATCCATGTGGCAGGTATCCTTGTGGCAGGTATCCTTGTGCAGTGGCAGGTATCCTTATTGGAGGTCTCCTTATGGTAGACATCTATGTGGTAGGTGTTCTTGTGACATGTATCCTTGTGGCACGTATCTTCATCTCATTCAAGAAGGAATTTTCGCAAAGAATTATTGCATCTCACATCATGATGAGACCAGCTCTTTAGTGACTAGGGAAGCAAGTTAACTTGTGGTACAGTGAGAGTGATATTGTGACAGTGATAGCATTATGGTGACGTTCATGCAGTGACCCTATGTAGTGTCGAAGGTGATGGTGAAAGGCCAGTGATGAAGCACTACAAGTGTAGTGGACTTGGTGATAGTGTTGTAGGTCCAGTGGTGATATACAGGTGGTAAGATGGTGACAGTAGTAGTGGTGGTGGTGGTAGTGAAGGTACACTGGTGTTATATGGTGACAGTGATTTCATGAAGCAGTAACGTAGGTATAGTGATGCCTGTGTAGTGACGCTAGTATAGTGGTCACTATAGCCACTGGTGCTGTAGTGACAGGCCGGTGGTGAGGGAGAACAGAAGGAGGGCCGTCTGTCTGCCTGCCTGCCTGCCTGCCTGTCTATCTGTCTGGTTGGGTCGTCTGCTGGCCTCACAGGAGACAGAAGCGACGGTGTCCAGTCACTTTCCGCGAACCGTCAGTACCCGGGTGTGGCAGGCATGACCACGAGTTAGTTACCTGGAACTCCGTCTCTTCCCGGAAACCGACTCGGCCGCCTTCAGCGCCTCATGTAAACTGGGTTACGGTGTTTGCGTGACGTCACGGCTCGCGTGACGTCACGAGGGAGAGGGGGGTGTGGTGTAGGGGGGGAGGTGGGGTAGAAGAAGTAGCGGGGGGGTGGGGTGTGTGTGTTGTTGGTGGTGGTAGTTGGTTTGTGACGGCTTTCGCCGTCGTCAGCCAGGGGGGGGGGGCCGTCAGCGC
Organism: Panulirus argus; assembly: GCA_038088735.1. Taxonomy (NCBI): domain Eukaryota; kingdom Metazoa; phylum Arthropoda; class Malacostraca; order Decapoda; family Palinuridae; genus Panulirus; species Panulirus argus. The sequence continues at coordinate 19,336 of JAYMFT010299694.1, read as the reverse complement.
TGACAGGCCCCCGTCAGCGGTAATTGTGGCGCTGATGAAATAATCACCGTCCTGATTTACCTAATTACACTGTTTGTTTTCGTGCAGGCCAGGGCTTTTAATTAGTCCGGGCTAGATTACAGGGGTGCGCCGTCCCCCCCCCCTCCCCTCCCCCCCCATCCCCCACCCCCCCACCCCCCCTCTCCACTATCACCACTTGGCCCGCGTACAAGACCGTGGCCAACCGACCTGGGCCCGAGGAGCGAAACTCCCTCACCTCTCCTTCAGGGACCTCGCCTCTGTGGCACCCCCCTCCGCGGGCGTCCCTTGTACCCTGGCCCTCACTCTAATTATTTTGTTAACAACTTGACATGAAACGGGGGCCCTTGAGTTGATAGCATGTCCGAATTTTATCGTCTGTCAAATTAATTCGCTACTATCAACATTCATTATGCAGAATATTGCCGGGTATTTGGGAACTCCCCGTTCGTGTTGAGCCACTACAGTGTGTGTGTGTGTGTGTGTGTGTGTGTGTGTGCCTTACGCTAGCCGGGCCTTTGGCCTGCCTGCCTGCCGAGTCCCGAGTTATCGTACGACTGCGATATCTATCATCATGCAACAGATTCACATATCTCTGCCATGCACGATTACCTCCTTCTCCTCCTCCTCCTCCTCTTTTTCTTTTTTTTTTTCCTTCCTTCCAGGAAGCAATCCCGGCATTATAGCACAGCAAGGGTCTCTCTCTCCCCCCCCCACCCCCCCAACCCCTCCCTTGGCGTTCCCATTATACTCCTGCTTTACGATAGAACTCGGAGTATTATAGACTGTTAATTTCGGAAATCATAGCAGTGGCCTCTATCATCCTGGGGGTAAATTATAGGGCCGAGTAAAAACACTTTGAGTGCGAAACTCTGGCCCGTCTAATTACGCTGCGGTGCTGCCCCGACAGCGGAGGGTTTTGTTTAACTATTCTATACCGGCTGTTGTGTTTTGGGGTGGGGCGGGTGGGTGGGTGGATGGCTCCAAGCAGTGAGTCGGGCGGCGCTGGTGTGGGGCGGAGACGGTGTGGGGTGGCGTGTGTGTGGGAAGGTAGGTGACGACCTCGCTATGGGGAGGTTGTGAGGTGGCCCAGATGTGGGAAAGACTTGGTTTTATGTGTGGGTTGGGGCCGCCCCCAGTGTTTGGGGTGCGCTACGACCTTGGCGTGGTTGTGTAGTGTATGGTAGGGAACTGGGGTATTGCCCCAATATGGAGAGACTTACGTAGGGCGGTGAGTAGGGTGACATCTGGGGCGAAGCGTGGATGTGGCGTGGTCCAATTGTGGGGTGGCCAGGTTGTGGGGTTAATGTAAGAGGTGAGGTGGCCTAGTTGCTGGGCGTTCCTGGTGTGGGAAGGCGGTGTGGGGCAGTGGCTCTGGTGTGGGCAGGCGTGTGTTGTGTTGGTGGCCCGGGTATGTTGGTTTCGTGGTATGTGGTGGTACGACGCGTGGGACAGCAGCCCCCCCCCCCCCGGTGTGGGGTGGCGTGTCGGTTGACACGGGTTGTGTGGGATGGCGTGTGGGTGCACCACAGTTGTGGAAGTGGGAGGGGGAGGGGGATGTGTGGGTGGCGTGTGCGTAGTGGAGTGCTGAATAACGAAGAAATCGATAGCCAGCAAAAACAACTGGGGACACAAGGAGGAGTTCAGAAGGCGACCCAGCGAGTCAGCCCCACCGCCAGGGAGTACACAACTCCCCGAAGAGATTACTACCATCCTTCACTGACTTACAAGTCTCTTTATTAATAGAAATAGACTCCTTTACTTCTCTTTCCCACCCCCTCCCCCTCGGTAATGATATCCTTACTTAACCAAAGTAATGGCCTGCCAAATCTTCTCGAAGCTGCAATACAGAATTACTGATGGCAGGGAGTCAAGCTTTTACAAGGAGCAAAATTACACGCGTCTCTTGAGATATGTCGGACAATCCAGGGCTTTAAACAATTATCAGAAATGAAATACGTAGTATTTCGCAGGGATGATGTCCCGTTTTTCAGCACCTGGCGTACCTCGGAGGGCGTTAGAAATTAAAAAAAAAAAAAATAAAAAGCTCAGAAATACCGAGGACAAGCAAAATGTAAGCTAAGAAACGCAAACGCTCGTAGGCGGTTGGCTTAAGGCAACGCGAGGACGGAGTCCGTCAACAAGAGGAACCGCCTACACGGCGACGCAGCGTAGATCGTGGTCTTTCGAACGGACCGAGTGTGTGCCAAAGGTGCAATTAGCCATGATGAGGTAGCGCATGCAAAGCGACTTATCAAATCCTGGCTCTAACGATACGGTTACTGCGCACAAGAACTTGTGCAAACGTCTGGTATGAGAAAACACACACACACACACAGGTAGGAACGCTTACCCTCAGACACTGACAGAGACACTGACTCTCACAGAGACACTAACACTCACAGAAACACTGACACTCACAGAGATACTGACATTCATAGAGACACTGACACTGGCAGAAACACTGACACTCACAGAGACACTGACACTCATAGAGACACTGACAGAGACACTGACACTGACAGAGACACTGACACTGACAGAGACACTGACACTGCCAGAAACACTGACACTCATAAAGACACTGACACTCACAGAAACACTGACACTCACAGACACTGACACTCTTACAGATGCCAAAGGTAACCGACTCAAGCATTAATATCGTAAAAAAGGAAATCTGATTACAGAACGCCTTCGGGGTGTGTCATGGTCACTACTCCTGCTCGAGCTAGTCTTCGCATAACCACAGATCACACAACTCCGTCCGTGACAACACTATGTATATAAAGTCACGGGTATGATTTTGGCGGGAAAATCTATAACTGACACGATAAGAAACATACACAAATTGTTGTCTCTATCTTCTAACATCATGCTTTCTTAGCTCATTATGTAAATAAACAAAAGCATTTTACGTTCAGGGTCTAACCTCTAATTGCCACTGGTTTCCAGTATGTTATTTACTTCGTAAATATGAGGCTATCGAGGTACAACGTTGAAGTCGTCCAAAACATGAAAGAAATGATATAAACAACACAACCTCTTGAAGACAATATAGGTATGAATGTACGCTCTTGACCAGCGATGTTTCTGTGGAAAACATATCGTATTTCGTCTTCCCTTTCTTCCTTCTGTATTACGTCAGGCAACACTCGAGGAATAAATAGCAAGCCCCCCTGTCTGTGATAAGAGGAACTATTTTTGAGAATGGCGAGGGATCGTATATAACATGGAAGTTATCTTTAAATCATTTATTCTAGAGGTAGTGGGATCGAGTATTAGGAGAAGAAACATGGTGGACAAATTGTGACTGGGAGATGACATGCAGTAGTGGTAAACCTCTTAGGAGTAGATCCAGCTCTCGTCAGACCAATAGCAAAGGACTCGTTGCAAGCCATTTTCTGTTGTTGTACGTCGCAGGATCGAGATGTAGGTCCGGCCTGCCAGACGTTGATCGAAAAGATTTACGAGGGAAATGGAAAACACTAGACACATGTAGAGTAATAGATAGCTTCCACGTCTATGTATGCACGTTCAGGAGGGGAAAGAAATGGAAATAGGTAGCCGTAGAGGAGGACAAATTTGATACGACAGTCGAGTGTTGACAATGAACTACGCTAAGTGATCGAGGGGAAATAAGTTGAAATTCTAGTGTTTCAACCAATGGTGCAGTAACTCGCGCCAGTGGACATGCGAGGAGGAAACACCTTCACAGGATCTAAGTGTTAACTGAAGGACGATGAAGAGAAAGCAGTAGATATTCGAGGTACTAGTAATCGAGACTGTGAACAAGGAGGAAATGGGACTAAGCAGACCACTGGAGTTGAGGCAAGTGGAATCCATTATACGAAGAGAATAGCAAAGGAGAAGAAATATAAAATCCAAAAGTATCGAGTAAAGACGAAACTGTATAAGAGATCGAACAAAGTATTATTCGAGGTCAAGATCAGTAACTATAAGCCCAGGAAACTGGCGGATTTTGAGCAGTGGTTCCCAAGCAAATTTCGAGTCATGATCCTCTCTTTCAACAATAATGCATTCATTATGAATCACTCCCTCACCACTCCTGATTACAAAATAACTACGTGGATCGATCGACTGAGATCATAATACTGAAGGACACATATTTGTAGGTCAAAAACAACATTTACAGTACAAATGTGGTGATATTCAGTGAGGTGGATTAGGTTTGCTTTGCCACAGCAAGCCCCCCCCCCCCCCCCCCCGACCACCCGTGGCTCTGAGGTGGACCGTGCAAGTGTGGCATCAGATGACACATCCAGCCTGTTCCCCAACTCTTCACCTTCACGTGGAGTTGCAGGGAAAACCGAACTCGCACAAGTCTGATGTTGAAATCTCATTCAAGAGGTCTCGACATTTTCTGTACTTCCCTTTTATATTTCCACATTACTCTGTCATTACCTTCACTGAAAAAGTCAAAATTACCCTCAATTGGATAACTTACTTCTCCTCTGCGAACCACTGGTTTCGAAAGACTTTCTTCATCAACAAAGGAAAAGCGGGCAATGAAAATGGAAGGTGCTCACTTATACACAAATTCGTGGGAAACACCCGAGAACTTGGATCAGGAGAAAGAATAGCGTAAGGGAAATGGAGCCAAACATTATACACTGAGTCGAAACTAAATTAGCAGAGGCAGGTGAATTACACAGTTTTGCCTGAAGGATACATTGTGATAAGGAGATAATGAGAGGCAGTGGAACACTCAGACAACTGTGACGAGGAGGTAATGGGAGACAGTGGAGCACCTGGATAATTCATACTCAGGAACAACGATATTTGACAAAGCTTTGATAATAGGTAATCCTGCAAAAAAAGTCTGAGGAACTTCAAAGTGGATTTCTTACGAGAACAGTGAAAGAACTATGGTAAAAATAGCATCAAGTTTAGCCATAATGAAAATGGTGGGGGAAGTTTATGACAAATGGAACAATTTAACTGGAGGGAAATATACTAAATGAACTGGGATCCACACGAGGTTTAGAATGCTTAGAGATGTACATTTCTAGACTGTGTATTAGAAAACTATTTGTACCAACACATCAGATACCACAGATGCACTGGAACTCCCACAGTCCTACTGCAAATTTAGTCTTAGATACTGTAAGCCTGTAAGGAACTCCAACCGTGTAAAGTGGTTATGCTGAGCTCTTGAGGAAATGCGTAATGAGAAAGAGCCGAACCCCATAAACAGATGTGTGTTAGGAGGAAGTAAACAAGTTTTTGTTAACGATTCTGGCAGCAGTCTGGGGCGCTGCATCATGACAGACAAGAGATAAAGCGTGTTGCATAAGATACTGTGAAATCCACAGCAGTGGGGCTGATGGGTGAATATCGCCAGTATGTGGAGAGGACAAAGGTCGCTAAGACCAAAAAAAAATTGGTTCACTACACGTCATCAGGCATAAGACAAAACAAGACCTACAATAAGTAAAAGACACATGGAGCGCAAACAGCTGGTTGTGTCTGGTATATACCGAAAGAAATCATTACAGTTATATAAAGAAGGGGAAAAAAAATCAGGTTTGTTAAAACAGGATAAAAAGATTTCAGAGGATCACCAAAAATTGTTCCATGAACTTAACGTCGAACTTAACCTGGCTCATAACTTGAGGGAATTTCCACCTTCGATCGCTAAACTTAATGCAGATTCTTTCCCTATGTAGCAAACAGTGTTTGTGCCCACTGTAATATCACTCCCTATCAGCGTGCTTCAATGCAAGCAACTCATGTGTGTCTCACAGAACAACTTTTTCGTTTATAAATGCGCCTCGCTTATTTTCCCAGTCTCATTGTTTAGGTATTTATTCCTTTTTGTCATATTTTTCGTACTATGGTTCTCAAACCACGGAGCTCCAGACCTGTCGAGTTGTAAAGTGCTCCGTAAACTCAAGTATACCGCGTATCCCGTATATCTTTACCTGAAGGAGAATGAGTCCCGCTCAGTGTGCCAACTACATGCTTCGTTTTCTTGTACGTTTCAGTACCTTTAAATCTCCAAAGTCCCGTTTTCTCTAGTTCAGCTTCTTTTTCGAATATCTTTTATTTCCATCGTCACTTTAAGTTTTACAGTCTGCTGTGAACTTTGGGGCTGACTTTAGATTCTTATAAACAAAATAGAAAATTTTAATTAAGCGAAAATCTATTTCGCTCGTAGCGCGCAGAAAGAACTAGTTGAAAAGTGAGGCATTATGATTTCAAATAGCCAAAGAATACTGTTATTGCTCATAATGGTAATGAGGGAGGGAGGGCAGGCAATCGACACTAAATGCCACATCCGTATTAATTATTTCTTATCCTCAACAGCAGTAGTTGCAGATCGGGACTGCCATTATCGCGGATTAGTGATACGTTTCCAGTGAAATTTCCAGGCGGAGTCCAGAATTCTTATCGTTTCCTTCAATAAGGCGGGGTGGTTAAGGGGAAGTGACTTGACTCATTCCGGAATATGTTTCCGGGATACGTACAATTTATTGAAATGGACAGGAGAGGGAGAGTGTTCATCGCGACCACGGTGTTAAAAGAGTGGTCAAATGCATAACGAATGAGAATCGGTCTATGGAAATGTAAACTTAGATTATAGGGAAAGGAAAATAACAGACCAGACGTTTAAGTAATGTATGTATAGGGGACACAAACTACAACATCATCCTGCCACACTGATCAGTTGACGTGCTTGGCTCTCGATCCATCACGAGTCCCTCGCCTTGGGCAGGTCATCACTACACTTGGAGTGAGAATTCAGCTGATAGCATCTGGACTGAAGCTCCGAGTCGGTGCTTCAACCTCGAGTGAATCATAATTGGTCGAGACTGGACTAACCTGACTGGCCTCATTGTGGTGTTCTCATGTCACATATCATTACGAAGTGTTTTGCGATTGATTTTCTTAAAGAATATTCTTCAGTACACTGGCTTCTTACCTCCTTTGTGGTGTGATATTTGCTGGACAAGTGTATGAGTTATTGAATGAATGTTGAACGGACCCTGCAGCCTATGGTGACTGACAGACACTTTCCATGAGCAACGCATGTCTGTCGTGGGTGTAATATGTTCCCAGGGTGTGCCAGCTACAGATGCCGAAGGACTGTAAGAAGAATTTACGTACTTGGTTTGAAAGATAAGTCTATAGTACTATTTACGTGGACTCACGACTAAGCAGTAACGATACCGAAAGAAATTAAGATGTAAGAGTAATGATAAGGTAATAGGATATTATGTATAACTGAACAATGCAGCACCTGTGTATAAGGGTATAGTAGAACAAGTAAGAAAAATTGTTAATCCATTCCCTGTACATGGAAGAGGTGCAGAATGTGGTGAAGTGGTGCGTAAAGCTTAGTAGAGCAAAGAAGACAGTCGCTGGATGCTATGAATGTTCAGAGAAGCGAGTTGGGTGTGAATGTCCTTGGGGGCTGTCAGTTGGAATGTGAATATGTCCCCATAAGTGAAGTACGAATTTCTTGGCCTGGAAGCTGGGGTTGGTAGGATTGAAGAACTCCTCAACCTCTGATGCCAGACGACACTTATTTTCAGCTGTATCTCCCGAATTATATCGGTCCCCAAGGTCCCAAAATGATAATAGCTGAGGAAGAATCTCTTATAGGTTGGTCGCTGCTTGTGGTACAGAGACATCTGTGGCCTCCTCACATCTCCCCTCATGAGCAACATTCGAGGTGGCTGAGGAGCCCTTGGCAGACTACCACCTTCTCACTCTCTTGATAGCACCCAGGTTCGTCCTCGTCTACATCTGCCTAATCCTTGACATGCTTAGCGGTGGCAACAAGCTCTGCCCTTGTCGAAAACGATCCTGAAAATTCCTCAGGAAAGGCGCCAACCAAGATCGGTTGCAGCTCTTCGTCATGTTCATATATGACAGATTCCTGGTCGTCAGTGAGCTTCTTCCAGCCATTCTTGATAGTCTGCCTGGAAGTCCTCCTTATCCCAGACTTGCCCCCAACGTTATTCTAGATAGATGGCATTTCATTTTATATAAATATGCGTTAAAGTGTTGAGTCAAGGATGACTGTACACATTCTCCTTGACTGTTAAGTCTCACTTTAGCAAGAATAAAACTTTAGATGTTTTCCATAGACCTGGTTTCTCGTGTTTCGTCCTCTCCTTTAGACACAACTTTGACAACACGCTCGCCCAGAATCTTAGTACAGCCGAATGCAAGAGAGGATGGTCACCTGATCCACTTGTTGGGTCAGGGACGTCGGGTTAGGGGTTAAGAACTTGCTTTTAAATCCGCCATCCATGTGTGGTCAAAACATCGGAAAAGTGGAATGGTGCATTGCATAAAATGAGAAGTACCTTCACTTCTCCCCTTGGAACTTGTATTGTATCCACTTGAAAGTCCATCACAATACGCATTAAGACGTTCTCGAACCAGTATCTAAAACCGAATCTCCTGAATCGTGCTATTTGGTGTTGCTTTGCCAGGCGACAGACAGTCCGTCCTTGGCGAAGCGCAAAGCTCTTGGTTTCGTGTCAGTTCCCACAAACTTGGCCTTAATGCGGGAACTCCATCTGCGTTAGCATAAAAAAAAGAAGCTAGACCTGTCGTTTGCTGGTTCTGACACTTAAAGCAAATGAGTCCCTTGGAGCCATGAGTGGTATTTGGTAGTGTCTTCCCACACAGACCTGTTTTCTCTGCGTTGTAGACTTGGAAGTCATAGACTTTGCAAGAATTCCTCAACTCTTTAAGCTCAGCTGTGAACGGTTCCGGACTGGCTACGCCTGCGCTGTGCCCCTCACTTGCCACTCTCCCTTCTTCCCTTAGTTGTGCCAGTTTCTGAACCGCTGCAGACGGCCTTGACTTGACTGCAAGTCTTCGATACCAAAGGAGTCGGGCGAACCCCATGGCTGCATACCGGAATCAAATTCTGGTTAGCGTTGCACCTGTGGCCCTTTTTGCTGGTTATACCACTCGTACACGGCTTCCGAAGTCCTTCGAGATTGGGTTTCCCAGAATGGGTAGGTAAGTAAAGCAGCATTGCTGACCATCGTTCCGTTCGTGTCTGGCAAGAGCACAGAGGGAGCACTTTCTCACGGACTACCTTACATTGCTAGAGCATATTATGAAGCAATGCGCGTTTCCGTTTCATGGATGACGGTATATGACCAAGACTGGTTCGAAGTGTATTGCGATGCAACATTTCGCTTTGTTTTCTTTTTTTTGTGAATGCTTCAGTTAATCTGTTCTTGAATTTATCATCTGATCTTCACCTGAAGAGCCTCAACACCCTTTAATTACATTCTTTCGTAAAAAGACAAAAAAAAAAGATGAATAAACAAAAGACATAGTAATCATCATCTTCCTCCCCCCACACCCACCAACCCCCACCCCCCAACCCCCCCTCCTCCCCTTGCGAACTTTGAAGATCATCATATAAACAAGCCTGTGCCTCATTTGCATACGGCACTTGCTCTAGAGCCGACGAAGAAGAACCCCACCTGGCGACGGTGCGAGGTAAGAGTGTTTCGTGTGTAAGTGTGCTCTGGCGTTGACATCCGCCGCCCTCCACCTCCCTCCCTCCCTCCCTCACACTCACTCCTGACGGAGAGCTGGACCCGAACCCTTCTAACGAGAGAGGCGATTGTTATACTGCATGATCCATAGTAATCACGGCGAGAGCCTGCCGTCTGGCCATTACCTCAAAGTGAATTAAATAATTTTTACGGAATATCCCTCTCTTACGTATCTGAAATTGAATCAGCATCGTTCAATTAGTTTTATCATTACATGTTTGATCAGCAATTTTGTGCCATTCTCTCCGATGTTAAATTGATCTTGGTAAGATATTTAGTGGGCTTAAGAACAGTGTTCAGTGCCTTTGTGTTGTGTCATGGTAGATGAACATGGTGGTTAGCCCCTTGATAGTGTTGATTGCTTCTGGTTGTTCAATTACCTTCCTCGGCTGTTCAATTATCTCTTCCTTGGCTTTGCCCTGGGAACGCTCCCGGGGCAATATCTTACCACCGTATTGGACAGACACACAACACAAAAAAAAAAAAAAAAATCCAGACGACTGCACTCAGGGTGTGGTGTGGTGTGGTGTGGGTGGGGGGAGGTGATGTTGTGGAGGTGGGTGGGTGGGTGGATTCCTATCGCAAAATCACTCCTATTACACCAGCCGAGGCTGTGAATAGGAGGGGGTTTTACGGCGCTCGGGGTCTCATAACGCGACATGGGGGGGAAGGGGTGAGGGGGAGGGGGGGGCTTGAGAGTTTGGATTAAGCGGTGGTCTGGGCAATAACACGGTCCCTGCCTTTACTGATTCGACAATTGACTAGTGAGGACGAAAACCATGATATATGCGGTGTCGAGACGCAATTTGGGGGCCCTCGGATCTGGTGAGGGAGGCAGGGAGGAGTGGTAGGGGGAAGAGGTGGAGGAGGAGGAAGGAGGGAGGGAGAGAGAGAGGAGGAGGAGCAGCATCGAGCGAACGAACACTCGTGTGACACAGACGATGCCCTAGGGTGGGGAGCGGGCGGCGATGGGCGTCGCACCGTGTGTTTACGGGGGACTCGGGTGATGCGCTGAGAGCACGGAACGCTGGTGATGGAGGGCGCCAGAGGAAGCTGTAGGCATTACTTTCCTGTGATAACAGAGGAAGGAGGATATGTCATTACGGCATAATGGAGAACTGGTTCTGTCCTCGACTTAACCAGCGGAAGGCGGGTGGTGTTGGTGGCTGGCGGTGGTCGACGACAACGTGGCCCAGCGGAGGGGAGGGAGGGAGGGAGGGAGGAGCACCTCACAGGCTTGTGTCTTAGCTCATTCTTGGTCCCCAAAGGATCGTCAGTCGTCAGCAGTATTTACGATACAGTCTACCTGGTGAGGTTTGAAGATGAGGACTTGAGACTTACAGACACGTAACGCGAGAATAACTTGATCTACTTGATTTACGATCAACAACGTAAAGATTTCTGAGGCGCTTAACTGCACCAAGACAGGAATGTGTCTGGAGGGAATGACAAGCAGTAAGTATAGGTTTTGCCCCAAACCTCACTGAGGCTTTTGGAGTAAGCTTTTATTCCGGACCACAGGGCAAGACGATAGGAATCCCTCTATTTCGTACTTATCCCATCTGACTAATTGATAAGCGTCTTCCTATAGTAAGAAGGGTAGACTTCATACGTCGTTTCTGTCCAAGAGGCTGATGCAATATAGCTTTCCTCGTTTTCTGTGGTGTCTGCTTGCTCGATGGGGCTCATCTTCTAGGTCACATCCGCTCTCAGGAAAGGCGATCGAATGGACCAGGAACTATTAGATGTTTTGTCTGGAACTATGTAGCTATAACTCGAAATGTTCGATATTTCAAAAGTTTGCTTCTCTGTGGGTTTCAGTAACTTCCACCCGGGTCACGGGGAATTTTGATAACGAGACGAAAGCAGAGCGTAAAGTCAACGGAATGGGGAGGAAGAAATGCTGTGTCCTTCCAGACGACCAAAGACCTTCATTGCCTGTGATAAATTCAGAGTAAAGAACGTTTCTCACTCTTGCCAGATTCTATGAATACGAGTGTGTAAAGGGAAGAGCTTTTGGAGCAGTTTGACAAGTGTGTCCGAAGGTGCTAGAGACAATGTTATAGTTGTAGTTCTGAAGAAGTATAGAACGTGCCGAGACCACTCATGGCTCAGCGCTGAGATGATAACCAGACATGATGAAATCAATATTCCACATCAGAACTACAACACGTACTGACACATTGTGTTTAGGCTTTGCATGCATACGAAGCCGTGAGTGGGATTCGTTTGCTTAACGTACGCTGACGATCGGTGTATCATGACTGAAATGATAATGCATATCACTTACGAAAAGTAGAGGTTGTTAAATGATGATACTTAGTGAGGGGGGGAAAAGGTGAAAGGGATCATTAAGTAGAGTGATTTTAGGAATGATCGTTTCCGTAATATTTAGAGGAGGAGCCAACACTCAACTTGAAGGAAAACACCTGGGGTGAGGTGACTTACGAATACAAAGGAATAAGGAAGAACCATTTGTAAGTTAAGTGCTGATAAATGGAATCAGTTTGGAGGGGAAATATAAGGAATACAAAAGTTTAAGAAGAGAAGTGCTGGGAAGAGAAGTGTATAAGATGAGGGAAGAATTCATAGTGAAGCTTACCTTTCCAATTTTACCACCGATATATAAACGTCTGCACTTATTGATATCAAAATTCATTTGCCACCTTGTAGCCTAGTCCATCATTTTGTGTTATGTCAGTTTGAAGCTGCAGATGTTCAGTTGCTGTTGTAGATTTATTTCCCATCTTAGTATCATCAGCGAATTTTGAAATCTTGCAGTGAAGCCCATTATCAATATCGTTAATGTGAATGAGAAAGAGAACCTGTCCCAATATTGATCCCTGTGGCACACCACTTCTTACGTTTAACCATTCCGAGTCTTGACTGTAGATCAGTACTCTTTCTTTACAACCACTCAGCCAATTTCCATCGAAATACATCCCTATCTATACCATGTGACTTAATTTTTGTTATTGACCTCTGATGAGGAACTTTATTGAATTCTTTTTGTAAATCTAAATAGATGACATCAACCGCTTTACTTTCATCATACATGTAGATTATTTCATAAAAGAAATCAGTCTAATTTGTCAAACAACATGAGCGATTTCGTCGAAACTAAAATTTACAACCAAGATGATGAAAGTATGTTCATAAGCACTGAACTCTCGGGAAAAATTATGCAAACGTAGCAACTAAATGAACCTAGAAAGAACTCAGCTCCAGGACCTGACGGAATTCCGACCATCTCATTAAGGAAGAGAAACACATCATTACTGAAGCCGATCATGTTGATTATGAGAAAAAGTCTGTATCGAAGAAAAAAGAAAATACCAGGCATTTGCAAAATGGAATATGTAACACCAGTACACAGAGGTGACTTCACACGAAATCATCATCTTTGAGAGCTTGATAAAAGGAGACGCAATAGGACACCTGATCAGGAACTGCTATATGTATATAACCCATCACAGATTTGTCTCAAGGACACGGTATGCAAAACCCACTTATCACCTCACTACAGTTGATCATGAGATAATGGAGGGAAAGAGAACAGACACTCATCCTTGATTTTGCCTAATTGTTCAACATAGAAAAACACAGAATTTTACAAAGAGAAACCTGATATTAAGGGTAAGATATACAGATAGATCAACGAGTATTTACCAAACGGAAGATCTATAATAGTAGCTAACGAAACCATTTTTCATGAAAGATGTCCTATCGTAGGTACGACTGTAATTATGGCATCAGACAACGACAAAAGAAGTTGAGGAAAGTAGAGTCAGATACTCTGCTATTAGCGCTAGGGTTAAGAAAACTGACAGAATCAAAATGTGATATAAAAGATTAGAAAAGGACTTAGATATGATTCAGTAAAAGGGTAGATGTATGTGTACAGTGAGAGACACAAGTCTCTTCTTGAGAGTTGGTGAAAACATCTCGTGGGAGATGGAGCATTCCGGCGCGCGCTTCCTCCTCGCGTAATAAGAAACAGTTGGTATCTCCGACCAGTGATTCCACTCACGCGTCCCTGAATTTTCCAAGGAAAAAAGTAGAACAAATTCTGAGCTTTCGTAATTTTTTTTTTCTGTAGATTTACCTACAAATTTTGTATTAATCTAAACAGGTTTTATTTCTTTAATATGACGAAATTTAGTAAATTCGCTTGGGATTATTCGAACTTTGATTCGAAGCAAGCCTTTCACTGTGTTTGGCCAGACGTAAACAATCACAGGACAAAGCCGGGAACAGACTCCTGTCTTTCGCCGTACCTTTTGGAGCTTGACGAGGATAAACGTTAGAAAATAAGTCACAGGATGAATAACAATATATTAGTGACACCGTATAAAAGTCCTTCCCCCCCAAAAAAAATATAGGAGATAGAAAATGAAACAAGCTTCAAAAATACAGGAATCATTGTGAACGTAAAAACACAAATCCATTGAACATATCGAAAGGATGGCTTTATCCAGCCGCGAAATATGCTGAATGATAATAACTTACACTGCGGTAAACAGAAAGCTATTTTGAAAAAATTCAGTGTCTGAGTAGATAGGAAGACTGACTACTGCTTTGTCAGTTGGTCACCAACAACACAAATGGAAATAAACGAACCAGGGGCAATTCAGAAGAGCTTTCTTCAGCCGGACCGAAGCGATGGATCACACGGACAAATCATAAGAGGCTGAAAGAAATCGAACTTTACTGACAGGAAAGAAGAGAAAGATACACGCTAGTCTAAGCATAACGACAACAGATTGATGGGATGAAAGACAGCAACATAGGGCCTTAACTCCTGTCATTAATGGAGAAAGAAGAGTCATTAAGTCTGGAAGAGTGCCATAGAAAACAACAAAGACATATTAAGCAAACATATACGAGGTTCCAGCAAGAAAGATAAGACTATTTAGTCTACTACCGGGAGGAAATAGAAACATGCACGAAACAATAACAGAAACATTTAAAAAGAGAAACTTGATATAAGGTTGAAGTCAGTCCCAGATGAACCGAGGGCTGGTAATTACGTGACGAGCGTGGCGGTAAAGAGAAGCAGAATTGTTTAACAAGCCAGACATGCGGTGAGCGCTGCGCGTTATCCCAGCCTTCTGGCAAAATCTCGTTACACGTACACGTAGGTAAGTACTCTCTCTCTCTCTCTCTCTCTCTCTCTCTCTCTCTCTCTCTCTCTCTCTCTCTCTCTCTTCCGAGAAGCCAAGAGAATCAAACAACAAGAAAGATCTAGAACTGTTCACAAATGAAAAGCTGGCATTTGGAAACCACACTGAAAGGCAAGAAAAGTGTACAAACGAATCAAATAATGATTGAAATGATGACACGAAGTTTCACCACGAGAAACAGGGAAGTGATAATGAAAATATTGAACGTGTGCATAAAAAGCCAAGTGGAACACTGCTGTGTTCTGTGGTCACCAGCAAAAACGACGTGAAATTGATAGAGTGGAGAGAATTCAGAAGCATTTTACGAGTAGGGTTGGAAAATTCGATAAACCATCGACTACCATGAGAGATTGTTAAGGGGACTTGAACAACACAGTCTGATGAGAAGAGAGGAAAGATACGTGATAATCTACGCAAGACAGCAAAAAGATGGAGTCAAAGAAAATATAGTAGGGCTAGAAATCCCACAGCATGGAAGAAACATAGTAACTGAAGCTACAAGAACCACTTGAATACAAGAAAGAGGCTTCAAGCAGTAATCAAAGCACCCAGCTATGGAGATGGAGAGAGTCTTCAATGTGCTGGCAAATAGAAAGAAAAAAGCCTGCAAGGAGTGATAAAAAACAACTTTAAAGAGAAGTAAGCTACATGGTTAGTAACGCTTCCAGATAAAACCCAGAATACACAGCTCTGCAATCTGCGTGGCGGCTGAGAACAACAGTGTTATTGAAATTAGTTCAGTTGAATTGTGCTGTGATTGCAACTCGCCAGCCCTGTCGTATGGCAAGATCTCGCCGTATCTACTCGTAAGTAGGTAGGTAGACACACTCACACCTCTCTCTCTCTCTCTCTCTCTCTCTCTCTATCGAGCAATAAACCTCCAAGTTAGAACAATTCTAACTTGATCGGGTGTGTGTGGGGTGGATCACTGCACCCTGTTTTCACCCCCTCCCCTTACTCCTCCCCAACCCCTCCACCCTCTCCCCGTACTGGCTATTATAGTTTTCCTTTTTTACGAGTCCGTCTGACGCGGGGCCGGCACTAACCTTATTATGGGTGGGGAATTAACAAGGTGTATAATTGAGGAAGCATCTGCAATATTTCCACCTTTACGAGGCATTACGAGTGTAGATGGACGGGAATTAGGTTTGTGGTGTGGGGGAGAGGAGAGAGAGGCGTGGGGAGGGGTGCTGTGGCTGCTGCATACTGGGAGAGGGGAGGAGAGAGGCGTGGGGAGAGTTGCTGTGGTTGCTGTGGACTAGGATTGAATGCAGCAACAGACACTCTGGTGGTGGCGTAGCCACCGACCAAATGCATTGTTGTTGTACTAGATGACGTGATTATATATATATATATATATATATATATATATATATATATATATATATATATATATATATATATATATATACTGGCGTTACGTGCTTGGAGAGCGAGAACGTACGTATCTCCTTGTCTTACCGCGGCTGTACGTCCTTCCCTCCGACTATTGAAAGATTACGATAAAAAATCAATTTTGTTCTTAACTACATCGTACTGAATGCTGGGAATCGTTCGTTTTGCACATGTTGGCTTCAGGCCATAAGCTACATAGTTGGCTAATACTCTCATACCTGAACAATAAAGTAAGAGAAACTACTTTTTTTACTTTCTTGTGTGTGTGTGTAGTGTAGTGTATCGTCTCTATAATTGGATTTGCTCTGTCCTTTGAATTATGTATGTAAGTAGAAACTTTCCTTCTAGGCTTTGCCCGTGCGTACATGCGTGCGTCCGTGCGTGTAAGTACATACACCAGCATGCATTGCGTGCGTGTGTAGACTAGTATTTCGGTGTGTGTGCGTGTAGGTGTGTGCGTGTGTGTGTGTGTGCGTGTGTGTGTGCGCCCGCGCATGTGCCTATTAGTGTCGTAGATCAATAGCCAGACTTCTTCATCAGCCACAGCTGATGTTCCTGTTACCTCGACACAACAAATGATGATCATGGCTCAATAGATTAGTAGATGACCCACAGTAATGTTATGATCAAGGTGGCTGGGTAGTTGTGTCGTATGTCCGCTTGTGATAATATCTTCCTTGCCCTTGCTTAATCTCGGGTTCTCCTTGAGGATGCACATTTTTGACACCTGGTGTCTACACTGATATAGTGCAACACACCAAGTAGGTTTCCTTGACGTCCAAGAGTATTTTTCAGTTGGTATAGGCAACGATTGGGGACGTGTGGCCGTACGCTGAAGGATACCCGTATATTCTGAGAATCGTACATTTCTGTATCACAAGACGCGAGGAGAAGGTGAGCTTTTTTTTTTTTTTCTCATTTTGACGTTGGTGTTACGTACCATAATGAAGTAGAGGATTCTTAAAGGATTCACCTCCAGAGCCTTTAAGCTCTACAGCTGTGTCCCCCAAGGGGCAGTCCTATCTCCAACCCTCTTCAGTCTCTTGCTATACGTTCTACCCAATGGTCCATACGAACCATATAATTGTTCTCTCATATGCAGATAAACTCACAGTTGCATCACAGTAAATTGGTGCCATACAGGCAAACTCATTCATGCAACAGCATATCACGCTACAAGACCCACGGCTTATACCTTGACATCCCCCAAGAAATTCTCCGTAACCCTCCCAAAGGCTGATAGACATTGAATCCATTCTAAACTCTCCCTCCCACAACCTTGAGTAGTCAGTCATGGTCAGTCATGTCATGTGTGTGACACGCGCATGACATTCACTCCTTAGAGTATAAACATAGACACAAAAAGGCCATGAACAGACTTATAACACCCTCAGAACATTCATCGGCACTGGTTTGTGGGCAAGAGGAAGATTTGTTATGCCGGAGCATGCGTCTGTCTGTTGGAGAAGAACACCGGCAGCTCAGTAAGATTAGCAATGGAATCTCCTCTGAGCGCAGCCACGGCGTGTCTTTAAATGGAAACTATAAAAAGGAGCTCTAGCAGGATCATGGGTATAGGCACCTCGTGATTCCGATACGTGGACGGTGCGTTGGTGATAACATTGAACACAACAAACCTACAAGACAAAGGAAGACGACTGAACGTGGTCAGTGATAGGATTCAGTTTACAAATGCTGAAGAGGATAATGACCAACTTCCGTTCCTAGACGCGGTAACCTAAGAGACTGATCTGTGTCCAAGATTATCGGTTTATAGGAACAGTTTCATTCACTCCCTTTCAGCCCACAGCGATGGGACAAAGTCAAGTGTTATCATAAGGTTCTTTCTTAGGGCATTAAGGGTATGGCAGCGAAGAGCCCCTGGAGAAGGAGTTTCATTATGTGATAGAAGCGTTTCTGAAGCTAGGCTACCGCAAGGATCAGCCCTTTCGGCTTCAAACCAAAACCAGGAGAATACGGGAGAGTTGCGAACGGGAAGAAGATAATAACGAAGCAAATAATTTGGCAAGAAACAAGTTCCTATTGGTGCCTATCTCCCAAAAGGCAGGGTAAAGTTTGCAACATCATCTGTAAGAAAGACTGGGAACCTTACTACAAAATGGAAACGAAATGGACCA
The DNA here is from genome assembly GCA_038088735.1 of Panulirus argus. Taxonomy (NCBI): domain Eukaryota; kingdom Metazoa; phylum Arthropoda; class Malacostraca; order Decapoda; family Palinuridae; genus Panulirus; species Panulirus argus. Next base: position 1,045 of record JAYMFT010299694.1, on the reverse strand, counting down.
GTAACACCAGTAACACAACAAGCGTGGTTTACGAAATACCTTGCAGGGGATGCCAACGAGCCTATTTCAGTGAAACACCGCGTGAGTTAGAAAGAAGAGTGACAGAACGCGAAGGAGGCTTAATGAGCCGAAGAACGTCGAATGCTTTCATTGGTATACGTGGATGAGAAAGGGTATCTATTCAAATGGGACGCAACCCTGGTATCGCGTCACGGGCTACATAGGACTGAAAGGAAGGCGTCTAGAAACGGCGCACGTATGAGTGTAAGGTTTCATAAATAATAAGTTTGGGCTTTGTCAGTCGGGCGAAGATTCCAGATCATAATGCGATACGTGAGTGGTCGATACGGAAAAGGGCGGGGCTAACGGACCAATCCAGCCAATGGGAGAACAAACACCAAACGGGCATGCGGCCAGCCGGATGAGGAGCAGTATTTGTATACAAGGTTAATTTTCCCCCTGAGGTATTTTCCTACCAGAGGAAGATCTTGTGTCGAAACGTCTTAATTTTTTTTTCTTTTATGTTGGAGGCTCCAGTCACGGACAACAGTCCACATCAAGGCCGGGTCTTAACTGAAATAGACAGAGGATTATGAAAGGGAAAAAGAAAAGACAAGGGAAAGTATTTACGAATTTTGGAGGAAATGAAAGACTAGTCTTTTTAGAATGTGCCAGGTCATAGTTATTGGGAAAGACATGAGAGGTTAGAGAGTTCCAAAGCTTTGAGGTGTAGGGAAAGAAACAGTTATCAAAACGACCCAACCTTGAGTTGCCGATGGCCACACAGTAATCATGTGACGCAGCAGCTTGCCGAGTACTGCACGGTCTAGCTATGGATGGGGGCACACAAACAGCCAGCTCATGAGAGTAAAAACCAAAGTAATACCTACAGAAGAGGGAAAGTGAACCAACGTTGCGGCGTAAGGCGAGCGGGTCAAGTTTTGAAGTTAGCCTGGGAGAGTTTATAAGTGGGATGGCTTTCGAGTCAACATTTTCAAGTATGGATGCAGAGCTCGAACCATCCCAGTCTAGAATAAAGTCTCTG